>ML685789.1:20633772-20723344 GCA_007922175.1 Pelusios castaneus | reverse complement strand
CTCCCACGAAAGCTCATGCGATAAATACATCTGTTAGTCTTTAAAAGTGCCACAGGACTCTGTTGTCTTTCTACAATAGACTAACATGGCTACCCCTTTGGAATTTAACCTTGTTAAGTCGACTTAACAGAGTCGACTTAACTTTACAAGAGTAGACATAGCCCAATGTACTCTTCAAACATTCCCCACACTCCGCCTCATTGCTCCAAGCCGCATGTTCCTTCCAGCAGTTTATAGACCTCACATGCTGCTGATACTACTGCAACTCTTCCAACATCCCTTCCACCACATCCATTGCTCTGGCTATCCAATATATCAGCTGCTCTGAGTTCACACACACAAATACTCTCATCTGAGCCCATCGTTCTCCCATACCAGCTCCTCTCTCCTCTTTGCCACTCCATGTCAGTTCTCACTAGTCATCTTTCAGGCTCTTCTTCATCTCATCTACCTTATTAATGAACCCCTCTAGCTCCCTTTTGATTCTTTTCCCCAGCCTGGTCAAGCCTGGGCCCATGTTCCACCTCAGTATAGTGTCACTTTTCCACATATCTAACAGCTGTTCCTCTCTTACAGCTGTTCCAATTCCACTTCCTTTGGCCTTGTTTCCAGGTTGGAGACCTGCTGTTGCTAACCATCCCATTTCCCCATTAAGCTAGCACAGCTCTGACTGCAGCTGGTCTACACTCCTAATTCTCACACCTTCATGTCAGCACTGGACCTCTGCTTCTCCCAGTCCAGCTTCCGCAGCTGCATATCAGTCTCTGCATGTATCAAACCCTTCCTTGACCAGGGTTGTGGAAGGGGAATTGTAGACAAGATGAAGAATGGCTTCGAAGATGAGACTAGCTAAAACAGAGCTTTTTAAGGGGGCAGAGCAACTGCAGGCTTGAGCATAGGATGCTCAACAAGAATAGCCACAGAAATGTGTGGCCAGAGCACAGATTTAGTCCCAATTTAAAGAATTTTCTGTTTTAGAAACTGTTACTTTAATGCACACCACTTTGTTTCAGTTACATATTCAAATTGTGATTACTGAAGGGGGTAGATTGGGAGTTCAATTTAGGACTGTACAAATAAAAAGTAAAACTAGAGTGGCTATAGGACTAATATCTGTAATTACAATACTGAGCATGGGAATATAGCTGCATACATTTTGGTTCAGTATTTTCTCATGGAAGATAGACATGTCATGACTCATATTTCCATTTTCACTATTATGTAATCAAAAGTAGTAAAATGTAAAAATTATTCAATTATATGAAAATGACAATGCAAAGGTGTGAGTTTGAAGTATTAAGCAATCGAAAGTATGTAGAGTTGCAGACTACCAGTCCAGGTCCATTTGGTGACAGCCCATTCTGTAGCAGAAGACCAGCTTTGATGTAGCGGCTAGACCAAACCCAATCCTCAGTTTTGATGAATGTATCAAATGTTTGAGAAGATTTGTTCTCTATTTGCTGATTAATGATGCAGGAGCATTTGTTTAAAATACAGAAAATATTCAATTTTCAAATTGCTTGAGAAACTCCACAATAGAGGTGACAGGAACTGGGTTCACTGGAGATTTTTTGTGTTTGTTTGTTCAAATAAATTAAGTCCGATGGAATATCTGCATTTTTTTCAGAATTTTCCACCATGTTACCTAGAAACAGTTTTTCCCTGATAGTGGATGAAAACACTGCTTTTGGATATGAAACTTCTTTTACGTTAAATGCAAGTAAATATGGCAAAAAGCTGGGGTCTTGGTTGGTCTCAATCTGGGGGCTTTTGTTCCACTGCCGCAGGTTCTTCCCAAACCATTTCCAGTCCCAACACAGTATTAGTGGGTAAGCTAGTAAGTCTCAGCATGGCCTCCTACTTCCACTTGCACTTTTTCCATAGGGTAATGTTGCCACCTGCTGGATCAGGCATTTCTACTGTATCTGTTGGGTCACCAGCTCCTGAAGCAGCTGTTACTGTTGCTGCTGAGCCATGATCTGCCATAGTGCCTGTCTCTGTTGGTGCTGGGCTGCCTGTAGCTGATGGTTCTCCAGTATCCATTTCACCAGCTTTTCAATTTCCATAGTCTCTTTTGGTCCGCTCAATCGATGTTCCAGGGGTCATCTTAACAGGACCTCAGTGTAAGGAGCAAGTGTGATTAAGGTATGTGAACTCCATTTTGGTTTGGAATACATTTTTGTATAGACTACACCACATATGATCCTAACTGATCTTAAAGAAGTAACCAAGTACAAGGAACTTCCTCACCAGAACAAGCTGAACATTCATCTAAAGAAAAGGGTGTTTCAAAAAGGAGATTGTTAGTTGCTCCAAGAAGCAAATTTAAACCTAAAATGGGGAAAAGAACTGATGTATTTGTGTTAGTGCCCAGATCAGAACACTTTACTTCAGGGTGATGAATTTAAAAGAAAATAAACTGTAGACAAAAGAAGAGCTCAAAGATTAGAACAAACTAAAATAAGATTAATCCGTGACGCTACTAACATTGAAAAAGGATCATCCTGAAGAACATCTGCTGTTGTGACAGAACTCCTTGACTAGGAAGCAGTTAATGAAGAAAAGAAAGTTGAGCAAACATTTAAAACTAAGGTTGTTGTAGAGATGATAGTAACTTTATCAAAGTACATAAGGGAGTTAAGTTAACCTCTAGAGCAGTGATAGCTCTGGAAGACACAACAGCAGTTTTTGGTAGCAAAGAAGTAACAGACCACTAAAATGGTTTATGATAGACCAAATACTCCAATATTAGATGTGGCTAAGGAAAATGAAGACTCCAGCATCCCAGAAACCTCAGAAGATGGGTTCTCTGATAGTGAGGGTCAAGGAACCATTAAATTATTCCAGTCTCAGAAATGAGGATGAGGTAATTGTAATTTCTAGTGGGGAAGAGTGTGATAAATAAATCTGTTAGTCTTTAAAAGTGCCACAGGACTCTGTTGTCTTTCTACAAGAGACTAACACAGCTACCCCTTTGGGATATAAAGTTTGATAGTGAAGCCACATCCCAAAAAGATAAATAAACCACATAAGCCACTCATCTATGAACTTACAAATCTATTAACTATCAGGCAACGCTGAATTCTGAAGAATTTAAAATATTAGAGGCATTCTCCCTAACCTTAAAGAAATAGGTAACAGGACTAGAATTGTGTTGGTTATCCAGTATAACAATACTGGATGTTGCAGAAGTTCTCCTAAAACAGCAGTAGAAAAGATATGGGTATTTTAAAACCTATCCTTGATTATTGTTATTTATGCTCTAGAAGAACACCAATCCTCAATCGTCTTGTATGATGTTGGTAATTTTATTGTTTATGAAAGGATTGACTTGGTAAAAATTCCAATTGGTTCAGAGACATATTAATAAAATACAGCATATAAGTATTACTACAAATGTATATATGCCTCCTAGATCTGTACTGTGTACCTTGAAAATTTATAGAACTTATATTAATTTCAAATGGCTACACTAGCTAAAAATGTTAAAGTAATGTGTAAAAAACCTCTTACAAGTACAACACAATGATATGGGTTAATAGTAATGTGGACAGTTGTTGTCCATATGAATTAAACAGAAATTTGAAACTAAAGTGATTTATTCCAAAAGGGTAGCTGTGTCAGTCTAGTTAAGCAAAACAAACAAGTAGTCTTGTGGCACTTTTAAAGACTAACACATTTATTTATCACATGAGCTTTTGTGGGAGAAAATTCCACTTTGTCAGATGCTTAAAGATGGAGAACTTACAGAATGGAAGGAAAATAAATGCAGGGAAGTGTAAGTCATAGGATCAGGTCAGACTGTTACAGCAAATCAAAGCAGTTGTTTAGATTCAAACAGTGTTGAACAGCATATTAGAGGGAGGGGAGGTTACAAAAAAAAAGGCAAAATCACCTGTTGTAATAAGAAAATGAACCAAAATCCTTATTTAACCCCATGGTGCATCTGTAACCTTTGGGTGGCCTAAAATTAATTTAACTGTCCTTCTCCAGTGCCTCACAGAAATCAATCCCAATCCCTATGGAGAAAGCAGCTGGAGACCCAGGATCCAGTCTGTGTGGGACTCACAGCAAAGATTGCTCAGAGTTACCACCCCACATTAAAATACTACTAAAACCAAACATAACAATGAACTTTATTAACTACTAACTAAATGAACCTTATCCTAAGAAAACAAAATACAATTAACCAAGAACAATCCCTACAGAAACCTCCATATGACAGATACCCAAGAGTCCCAAAGTCCAGGTGGAGTTCACCCAACTCTCAGCTACAGTCTCTGTTCCAGTGTAGGAGCTTGAGTGGCAAGAAATGGCTGTCCCCTTCTTCTTTGCAGGAATCTTCTGTAGCATTCCATGCAGGCTTTTCCTTCTCCTTTGCAACCAGCCCTCAGTCCCATATGCATGTCTGCAAAATCTGTTGCAGATGACTCCATTACAGGGAGAAAATATCTTGTTCACTCCTGGCTCAGCTCCTCTACTGAAAACTGAGCACATGGGCTCCTCTCAAAGCAGCTCCAGCCTGAAGACTGCACAGACTGCTGCTCTCATGTGATCTGACTGACCACACCACATCCCACCAGCAGGGCACCCTGTGGAGCATGCTAAAAAATGCTACCACTCCCTGCCTCTAGAAGTTTCTAGTTGTGGGTAGCTAATCTGCCCAGCAACAGTAACCCACCCTCAGCAGGTCTCTTAAAGAGATAGCCTTTTCAGGCATATGGGTTACACATCTCAGAAGTATTGTCACACTTCTAAGAGCACCAAAAAAGGGAATGTAAGGAGCAAGTTTGGTTAAGATATATGGACTCAATTTTGTTTTGGAATCCATTTTTATTTGAACTATTCTCCATCTTGAAACATCTTCTTAAAAAAGAAAAAACATTTTGTGCTCTTTTAAGCTAAAGGTGGGAAGCCGGAGATGGGAAACTCCAAAATCTGCCTCATAACAGAGACTACAAAAGGACAGAGAGCAGGCAGATCTGGGCTGTCCATCTGAGAGGCAGCCACATGAAGCTTTGAGCAGAATCCAGGCGAAGAGGGTAGTCCTCCACAACACCAGCGGAAAGAGAAAGACTTATTCTAGTTTACCTGATGCTGTTCTTTTTGTTGTTGTGCTGGATCCTGTGGTTCCGTCTTGTCACTGAGAGTCATGAGTAGCACCCTGCTAAGGGAGAAGAAAAATAGCGAACTGTACATTTTAAATGTTTTGGTGCAAAGTTTTGCGTTAGTGGTAGAGGATGTGGGTTTCATACTCATAATCACTTAACCTTGAGTATCCTTTGGTTAATGTATTCCCCATAATAAAGGCATTGTGTTTTACTTGATTTTTGCATTGGGAATTTTTATAGGAAAAAATGCCTGGTGATAGAGTCTGAACTTATTTAATTACGGGTGAGGGAGGAGAAGAGGACCCATCCAAACTTGGTAACATGGGCATTGCCCAAATTCTCCACCATGTGTCGGGGGTTGGGTGTCTGAGCCTGGTCCTGTCATGCACCTGTGAGAGCCCATGGTCAGATAGATGTAGGCTGTCCTATAAATAGTCCTTCAAAATGTGCAGCGTGGGGGGCAGGCTAGGTGCACCTACACCTGCTTCCTGGGCCACTTCTTCCCCCGCCTTTGATTCTTTCATTGGTGGTCACTGATTCACTTCAGAGTCCTCCGCTCACAGTCTTAGCTAGCCATGCTTCAGGGGGGTCTTCCGTTCACTGTCACATCTTGTTGCTGTCTGCCCTCAGTGAAGAAGGCCCTGTGGTGGCTTGACACCAACGCCTGGGCCCATCCCCCATGTGGCCTTAGCAATTTAGCAGTAGTCTATGCCACACAACTACTCTGTCCCCAGAGTGGGTTAAGGCTGAGCAGCTCCCTCTGAGCTCAGCCTCCACTGTGAGCATACACAGCAGGGGTGAGTGGTTGCAGCCTTTCGGCCCAGAGCTCTTCCTTAACTCTCACTTTACCAGTGTGGGGTTTGTACACCCTTTTACAGGGAGGGGTGGGGAAGTCAGAGAACAAGGGGGAGGGGAGCAGCCTGGTGGCATTGAAGAGAAGGGATCCAAGGGGGGGCCGAAGGAGTTTAGGAGTAGGGTGAGATGGGCTGACAATATGCAGGGAGAGTAGAAGGGATGGAGTAGTCAGGAAACAGTTCCCTCCAGGTCTCCCGCTACCCCTCTGCTTTCCACAACCCCATCCCATGCCCTAACCCTTCATCACACGGGATTTCTTTAGTTTCTCCCAAACCCTTTCTGGGCTGGCGCCTCAGGTGGTCCCCTAAAAGTGTGGTCTCTGGAAAGGCCGAAGGGCTGACCGCCAAAAGCATCCGCCGCCGGCCTCCATCGTCCTCACTCGCTGCTTGCCCTGGGGGTGCAGAGTCTGTCCTCCGCCCGAGGGCCCCGGGAGACGCGTGCAGTGCACACAGCGGTGAGCAAATCCCTTGGCTAGCGCGGGGACCCGGCCAGGCCAGGCGCGATGGGCGCACAGGCGGCTCTGGGGTGGGAGGTGTGCCCTAGGCCGAGCGGAGGGAGGAGGCGCGTATGCAGGCTGGCGAGGGAGCCCGTCCCGCGCCGCTGGCAGCACGACCGAGCTGAGCGGTCTGGGCCACCGCCAGGCCCACTGCGGAGTCCTCCTGCGCGCGGCTGAGCCCGGGCCGGGCCGGGGCGGACCCCGCGGGTGCCGTGGGTGTAAGTGACACGCGCGGCGGGGGAGGCCCGCGCAGGGCTGTCCCTGCTCCCCCGGCCTCTCGCTGCCGCAGCCCGGCGCCTTGCGTTGGCCCTCAAGCTCCCCCTTGGCGGGCGGCCCCCTCGCCTCCCGCGCTCGCTCGGCCGCTGCCCACTCCTCTGAGCCGCGCCTCGGCCGAGCTCAGCCGCCCCCTGGGGCCGGGAGGGAGAGACAGGGCAGGGCCCGCCTGTGCGCCGCCGCCGCCGGCTGGCTGTGGCGGACAGCGGGAGCCGAGCGCTGCCCAGCGGGTAGGTGTCGCGCTGCCCCGCCCCGGGCCCCGAGGCGCTGCCTCTTAGCCAGGGCGGCAGGCGGCTCGGGCTGCTGCCGGGGGAGGGTCAGCCCCGCTCCGGCCGGGGAGCCCCAGCCAGCCCCAGGCGCAGAACCGAGCCCGGCCGAGGGCAGACCCGACCCGCCGCCCTGGGGTCTCGAGCGTGGCCGAGGGCACCTTACCCTTGCGATGGGGCACGGGCCGGGCCCGGCGGGGAGACGCAGCCCCAGCCTTGCGTTGCAGGATGCAGGCTCACCCAGGGGCTCGGCAGGTCATTGGTTGCCAACCTTGCCGACACTGACTGACTGAACGCACCGTTCCCAGGAGCCGGCGGGCTAAACCCAAGTGCGTGTTTGGTGTCTTAAAAATAGAAGGCGGAATGCCCACCTAGTGCGCCTCTGTAACTCAATCTGCTGGGCCACAGGAATACCGACTGTGTGGCTAGCGAGTTCATGATAATGATAATGCAAGTGGACAGAGCTATTCTGGCCCAGCAGCTGTACGGCCAACCTGGCCATGACCCCCTTTTGCCTCACCTCAGCACCCAGGTGACTAGGAAAATTAAACTGTAAAGGCTTTATTGGCTAGCGCAGTACATATACTCTGAAGCTCAGCTGGAACATAGCTCTTTGTGTGCGTGCTCTACAACTGGCGAGTGTGGAAGGAGGGGGAAGTAAAGTGCTGCTCATATGCTGGGCACACATTGCAATTTAAAGTGTCAGTTTACAATAGATTACACCTCTTTCTGTGCTTTGAGATCCCACATGCAATTAACATATTAGCAAACACTATCTTTGTCACCAAACTTGAAACATAAACATTTCTTAGGATTGGCAGCCACTTCTTTCTGCATTATGTTCTCGTGAGTCACAAGTTCCTAGCACTTAATTAGAGATCAGCCTTTACTGCTGACTCAGTGTTTAGTTTTCTCTCAGCTTTGGTTGGCATGCACGTCTGATGCCCTTCATTAAAAATTTGCCCAGTGTAGGATATGATGTGCCTGACATGCCCTTGGGAACCAAAACTACTGGTTACTTCAGTAGGAATCGGACGTCACTGTGTTTCAAAGATGACAGGTTCTGATTCTGATAACAGTATGTCTCCTGGTAGTTTCACCTACTCTTGACTCTACAGGGGGCTGGTATGTCTCCCTTATAGCACTAAATGAACAGGTAAGAGGTGTCTTCTGTTACTTGTGCCTCTCAGCTGTGGGTGTTGTTTGCTAGGTTGTGGCATTGCCCTGGTTGAGAACAGTTCTTACCATATTGGCCATTCATGTGCTGCAGACTTCACTGGGCTGGTCAGGCAAAGTTAGAGGAGGGATTTTGACTGATGCAGAAATTTTGTGGAACAGTTACTTAGTTGTGCAATTGATTGTTTCATCCTTTTGTTAGAATGTGAATGCCATAGGCTGGAGTGAATTGTAGTTCCTACAACACTGCAGAGTTGCACATTTGTCTTTTTAAAAATGGAATATTGTCATTCACTAGTTCTTTAGGGATCCCGTGTCTAGCAAGTATAGCTCTTAGTTTGGAAAATAATGTAATAACCGTATGCCTCTCACACATGTAGAACTTTTGGATACACTGATAATCTACTAGGAATAAGTATAAATCTGGTGCCAAGGTAGATCAACATTTTGATGAGCTTGTTTCTTTTTAGTGACTTTTGCTCATTCCTGATTCTATCTTTATTCTTCTCTAAGTTGTTTTGTGTCTTGAAACACGTTTGATTAATACACTATATTTCTAAATGGTGTTTTGTCACCCCCCTTGAATATCCTGATTTGATTTATGGGGACACTTTGTACATGTATTGCCTTATGTCTCTAGGAATGACTGTCCAGTCTCTTGCTAATGATAGGATCTGGCCTGAGGAAGTGTATCTTTGAGCTGAACCAGTGGGGTCACCAGTGGGAGCTCTTCTGTAGATAAGGCTCTAACTGAAAGCCAGTCCACTCAAAATGTTGTTTAAAACAGGCAAACCACGAAAGATTTCTCTATCTGTGGCCTCCAACAGAGCTACCACTGGTTCCTCTGAACTGGTAAGAATATTTTTATAAATTTTTCAGCATAGATGAGACCATGTAATAGGCCTGTCCTTTAGGTCAAGCACTATTGGTGTGCATTTTCTCTACCATGTTGAGGGGCATCTCCTTCTTTCACAACTTCCCTATTGAAATGATAGGAAATCTGAAGAAAAAAAATGGTTTAATGTAGGGATCTCAAACATACAGCCTGCGGCCCGTGGAGTTACCTTCTGCAGCCCGCGACAATACCTGGAGTTCAGGGGTTCCCAGCCCCTGGCCGGCTTTTCAAGTGGCCATGCCCCTGCCGGCTGGAAGCTGGCAGCCGGGTTGCGGCCGCCTGCCTCCCCATTGCTTCCTTCCAGGCTGCGCCCCTTGCCCCCTTCCCCTGCAGGGGCCTTGGCTGCCACCGCTGTGGAGGAGCCAACTGCTGCGGGGGCGTTGCTGCCCCCAAATTGGGTTCGGGGCCTGGGCCCGATCCAGCCGCTGGGGAGGGACCTGATCCGGCTTCTGGGGCGGCCGGCCAGGGCCGAATCAGGCTCCAGCCGCACCTGGCCCTAAATTGCCGGCCTTGGCCCCAGTGGGGGCCGCAGTGAGCCGCTGGGGTTGGCTGGGCCCGGATCGCCAGCCCTAGCGGGGGCCACAATAGGCCATTGCCGCCAGCTGGGACCTGGATTTTTAGTCATGGCAGGAGCTGCAGCAGGCCAGAGGGGTTGGCTGGATCCCAGATCGACAGCCCCGCCAGGGTTGCAGCTGGCCACCATCGCCATCGGTCTGCCCGGCCCCTTCTTTCTTTCTTTCTTTCTTTCTTTCTTTCTTTCTTTCTTTCTTTCTTTCAAAAAAACTTAAAAAAAATAATTTTAATTAAAAACCTTTTTAAAAGATTTAAAAAAAACCTTTCTAAAATTAAATTTCAATTAAAAATTCATTCAAATTCAATTAATTAAACCAAATTAATTAATTTTATGTACAATCATTTGAATTCAAATAATTAATTTTTAATTTAATTTTAATTAAATAAACTGCTGGCCCCTCAGGGTTTTAAAAACTTTTGTATGAAAAGGTTTCAGTGATGTGGCCCTCAGACCAATATCCTAGTCCTCATGTGGCCCTCGTGGTGATTTGAGTTTGAGATCCCTGGTTTAATGTAATAGGTGCAGCTGCTTGATTCTGTACTCTTATTTTTTTTTTAAATGAGTGCTGTTTATTTGCTTTCTGTGGCTGTAGGGATTCTTTATCTGTTACACAATCTCCTATGTTGTCTACTCTAAATTCTCCAAGTCATTATAGTTTTTGTCTTTAAATGTATTTTTAAAAAAATGTTACAACTCTATATAGTAAGATGGGTGAACTAGAGAGCCTGCCATTAAAACAAGGATATTCATATATTTTGTATCGCAGAAATATCATGGAATGAGGATACTCAGTGGGACACAATATTATAAAGGTACAAAATGTATAAGAATTACAGAGTAGGTTGCGTTGGTCATGGAGTGGCAATATGTGAAAGAAAACCACAATCAAATAAAGTTAAACTCTTAAAAGAATCAAAATGTAGCATAAAATCTTTATGGCTAGAAATTCCATCCTTGAAAAATATACTATTGATCACCTGAGCAGGATGGTGATGGCAATCGTGAAATACCCAGAGATATTAGAGAGGCCGCAAAGACAGAAAACATAATTATATTTGGGGATTTCAGCTATTCTCGTATTGACTGGGTACATGTCACCTCAGGAAGAAATGCCGAGATGAAATTTCTAGACACCATGAGCACTGATGGAAATAATGATTGGAACATCTTTCCTAAGGACGTGGTGATTGAGTCTTTAAAAAAAAAAAATCAAGACTGGTTGTCTTTGTAAAAGATGTGTTCGAGCTAAACCATGAGTTCAGGTTTGATACAGGAATCACTGGATGAAATCCTATGGCTTGTGTTGCACAGGAGGTCAAAGAAGATGATCAGATAGGTCTCTTCTGCCCTTTGAATCTATGGATATGAATTTGTGCTCTTTGCTAAATTATGACTTCAGAGCAATCAAAGTCAATTTTCTTGGGAGAAGCTTTGCTGTGCAGCATACTCTGATGCTTTTATGTTCAACCCAGACCAGTAAAGGGTTGTGTCACCAGCTGCCCTGCAACTCTAGGCATGTTAAATACTTTGCTGCTATGGCTCAAAGATCTGACACCAACTACTAACATACAAGCATGCAGGTCACTTCCTGGTTCCAGAGTCTAGTTACTATTTGTAGGGTGACTCCAGCACTGCCTGAGTTCTGAATTACCCCTAAATTAATCTGCTTATGTAGCAATCTGCTAAGGTTCGCAGAATTGTGAGTTACTGAGGTACCCCTCAGACTCAGCAAGTGAGAGTTTTGCTTCTCAGTGTTGTGACAACTTTCTGACACAGCAGCCTCTCTTCCGTGCCAGCAAAATTTACACAACTTGGACAGTTCCAACTTTGTCTTGCAGGTAACCAACAAACAATAGACCCAAACTCCTGGGTTCCCCAAAGACATCACCCTGCAGTGTCCAGCCTTCTCCAGGAACACTCACAAAAGTTAATTTCACTGCTCCTTTGAAGAGGTAGTAACAACATTATTAACTTAACTGGGATTAACATTCACTTTATTTTCAATCACAGCACTGAACTGGTTTGTGTTAAAACAAATCAATAGAACAAAAGGACCTAGGATTATATGATACCAAGTATAAAGGAATAAGAAGGGTTACAAACAAACAGAAGACTTTAAAATTTAATTTCAGCAGGTTACAATCTTTGTCTAAATAGTGTATATATATATAAAGTACCCAGTGACTTCAGTATCTTTGGTTGAAGGACCCAACATGTTGTGATTTTGTGAGCTTTGGCTCCTTGATTCCTTCAAATGATGGACAACTATTGGGTTCTCTCCCCTTTCTTTTTATCGTTCAGCAAACTCCTGAAATGTATTATTTAAACAATAAAACCAGACAAAGCTTCTTTCTCCTGCTGGGGTAGAGAAGCCATGCTCTAATACCAAAGCAGGTGGGCTTCCTGGGGGCAGTCTCCATTCCCTGTTGATTTGTGTATAAATAGGGCTTCCATTGTTTTTGGTCACACTTTGCTTAATTTAAATTAGAGACAGGGAGATAACTCCCTTCCTCCTGTCTGGAAGAAAAGCTGCTTCTCCCAATGTTTAGTCAAAGACTTTAAAGCATAATATCAGTAAGTATCCATCCATATAATAGAAAGCATGTATTTCACAATGATATTAATTAACCAGTGTGTTACAGGCTTTCACTAAAGAGCTTATTCAGTACACCTTTATAGTACAGTAATATTATATGGTGACTAATCAATTGAACATGAACTCCCAGAGTGGTGCTGTGAGTAAAAGTGCCAACGTGGTCCTTAGGTGCATACTCAGGAAAATAGTGAGAAGGAAGGTGTTATTCCCACGGCAGATGATATTAATGGATTATTGTTGGGTACTTTGTTTAGTTCTGGTGACCACATTAAGAAGCAAATAGAAAACTTGCAAATGGTTCAGAAAAGTTACACACATTATTTAAAGTCTAGACTCTGGGAATATGCCTTATTATAATATACAGCAAGAGACTACAGAAGATCAATTAATTATAACAAAAAGAAGATTTAGAGGTGTCTTGATCATGGTCTATAAATACCTATATGGGGAGAAGATTTCTATAGTAGAGGACTCTTTAATTTAGCAGATAAAGGGTGTCCAAGATCCAGGGATTGGAAGCTGAAGCTGGTCTAATTTAGACTGGTAGTAAGACTCATTTTTAACAGTGAGATTGATTAACTATTGGATCAACTTTTCTAGTGACGTGGTGATGCTTAGGTGAGCCCCTCTGAAGTTCCTCACAGACCTCTCTGGTCTTAAGTAAACTAAAGAATTGTGTCATTTACAAAATGTTGCCTCTTTGTTGTTCACCTGTAATTTCTCGGGCCAAAAAAACCTCATTGCATGATCTATATTGAAAAGGAAGATCTGTAGGACAAAGGGAATAATCACAGGGGAGAAGTGGTCAGGCAGCTGTTAGAGGTGCTACCTAAAGATCAGTCCATATCTTTACGCCTTACTCTTCTGACTTGGCCTTAAAGTCTGATGCCCAATTTGGAAAAGCAGATCTCTATTCATTTACTTAAAATAACCTCCTCCCACTTCTGTGGGGGTTTGTTGCTGCTTCTGAAACTCACAAAATTTGGGGATCTCTGATAATACTTGAAGAAGAAAGAAGAGTTACTTATACATGGAGCTCTTTTAGGAGATGATTAATATAGATCCGACCTCAACAGCTGTGCCGCACACCTAGGTGCTAGTCCCCAAACTGAGGCATCTAGTTGTCTCCTCCCCCTGCCACTGAAAGGCCGTTGCTATTTTGGGCAGCGGTGTGGGCCGAAAAAGCAGCCTGCCACGAAAAGAAGTTGCACACCATTGAAGGTGCTGGCAGCTTTTTTTTTCCTTTGGTGCTGGGGGCATTGCACCCCTGAAGTACACGGCGCTGCTAGGTGCCATGATACAATTCTGAGGCACCATGGCGACCTGGCACCTGAGCTTTGTCAGACCCTGATATAGATACACATTTCTTACTTTCTACAATCACTTCTTTCGAGAATCTGTTAGATTCTGAGGAGCTGAAGAAACTTGAGGGTATGTTGGGTGGTAGGGAGGGAAGGGAAAGGAGACATGGCTATTTATAGTCATATGAAAAAACTCTATGCTGTGGATCAGTTAAGACTGACCTACACTTAACCTATTTAATGCAAAAAATTTCACAAAAGTGAGGAAAAAGAAAAGTTTGTCTCCCAACAGTGTGTACTCCACAGCAGAGCATATTCTTTACCACTACCACAACTCCTATACCCCACAGACCACTGCCATAGCTCTGTTTCCATGCTGATGCCAGACTTCCTGCATCCCTGTCCTAACTCCTTCATATCCCTGCAAGAGAAAGCCTGGCAACATCTCCTATTAAACAATATCACCAGCTCTTCCTGCAGTTAAGGTTGCCCATTCTAAAATGCTATTTTCTGTTGCTTATAGTTATGCCAAACTTTAGCCATAAAGGCTGAAACTTTCCATGCTGATTTCAGACTAATTGTATTTATTTGTTTTGAATATTTCAGTGAACATGGTTCAGCCGTTTCCAGTAATGAGATTGAAGAAATACTTGGTTTTGCTCATGTTGGGGATGGGGGGAACCTTACTACCATTTCATTAAGAATCTTTTATTGCTTCCATGGTTTGGGCAAGAGCTTGAAATTTGGCAGGAGTGGGTTATTTTTGTGTCAAGGATGCACTCTTTGCTCAAGCTCGTAGCCATTGGGGAAAAAAAAAGTTACAGTTCACACACATTCAATAGAGACTTGTTAGAACCGTCAATGAATTTAGCAGCCAAACGCTCTCTGTACTGAGCATTCTCCACCCTAGGGCTCTAGGGACTAATCAGCACTTTCTGCTTCCAACATGTACGGGCGGGCTGCTTTGATAATGGGTGTTGGAACTGGAACTTAGAGCAGGGATTCTCTCTCCTGGGCTCTGAGCCCTAGTGCCACACTTTCTGGTGGCAGTCGACAGGAGATACACAAGGTACGTAAAATACCTTTTGTATCTCCCAATGACTTACTAAGAGCTTGCTACGTACTAGGGTAAGCCGACCAGAAATGCCTTCCTGTCAACTTACAGATACTCCAGTTCTAGGGGTGGAGTTGCAATGGCGATTTCTGGATCGATTGAGCGCGTCTACATGGACCACTCAATTGAACTCGGAAGACTGTGCTGACGGCAGTGAATTTTCCGCTGTCAGTATAGACTTGCCCTGAGTGCTCTCTCGGCTACCACCCAAGCAGCGTGGAGAAAGAAGCAATCTGATTCCAGTACAGAGGGGTCAAGAGCCAGACTGGGAGAGTAGTAAATCAAATAGTGAATTTCAACTAGGAGAGTGGAGGACTGAGAGGCTGAGTCAGGAAGCTGGCAGAGGGTAGGGAATTGGTAGTGGGGGCAGGGAGACTGGGATTGACTGAGTAAGTAGACTGGGAATCACTCCCCAACTAAAATTTCTGTTCTGTTTGTTTAATATGTTTTTAAATACCTAGGAAATTACAAATACAAAACTGCATTAAAAGAACATTAAGGATAACAAAAATCAAGCACTCAATATTAGAAATGTCAGAATTCAGGTTGTTTCTGCAACCTTTAATTCATCTCTCTTGTGTTATATGCATTATGATACAGTATTTAATTACACGATCACATAGGCTGCGTCTACACTTGTAAATTAAGTCGACTTAAGCTTGCTTAAGTCGACTTAATTTACCCTGCATCTACACTACAGTTTCCTTAAGTCGACTTAAGCAGCTTGCTTAAGTCGACTTAAGGAAAATAAAGTCGACTTTATTAAACCTCGAAATAAGTCGACTTAGGGCTTAAGTCGACTCCCTAGAGTCGACTTAACCCAGTGTAGTCGTGGGGTAGCCCAAAGTCAATTTAGGGCTACCCCAGGACTACACCAATGCCCTCCCTGCTGGGGGGGGGGCACAATGCCCTGCCAGGGTCCCTGACCCCCTTTGCCCCATTGTAGCTAGGTACAATGGGGCAAAGGCTGAGCCCCCTGGCACTGGGCACGGGGTGCCGCCCTGGACCTACCCTAGGTCCCCCTAGCCCCTTGAAGTCGACCTAAGCGTCCAGTGTGGACGCTCTAGGTCGACTTCGTAAGTTCCCCCCAAAGTTGACTTTAATTTTAAGTGTAGACTCACTAAGTCGACTTAAAGTTGACTTAGTTACATCGACTTAGTTAAAGTCGACTTAAAATTACAAGTGTAGACATAGACATATTGTTTTTTCCCAGGACCCCTGCCTGATTCAGTGCACAGGATGGACTTGGTCTGGGGATGAATTGTGGTTGTGTAGTGAGTGAGGCGGTTGTCTGTAGTCTCCATGTCCTATTTGTTGCAGAAGTTGGAAGGGTCGTAGTGAAGGAAGCAGGGAATTGCTGGAAGAGAAAGGGTGGACTGTTGATTAAAACAATTGAACGCTGCCCTGTAGAACTACATTCTATCACTCTCTGCCACATAGTTCCTATATGATGCTTGTCAACCAGACGTTTCATAGGTCACTGTGCGTTTCTTGATGTGTGAAGTAATATCTTTCATTGGACCAACTACTATTGATGACACAGAGAAACTTTCAAGCTAAATAATGTTCCTACCCTGAGGTCTGCTTTGTGAAACTGCTGAGCAACTGAGCACTCACAGATGTGACTGAAATCCATGGGGGCTGCACTCTGAGGATATAAAGAGCTAGATAGTGTCAAGTCCTCTGAAAAAATCATGACCTAGATGTCTTGCATTGGGCAACTAAGATCAGTGGATACTTTTGACTTGAATCTCTTTGTGTCTTATTTCCCCCTCTGTGCAACAGTGATGATAAAACCTCCTCACTTCATAGCAGAGGTGTGAAAATAAATTCATTAATGTTTATGAAGCACTCAGGCACTCAAGTGATGAGCACCATAGAAAGGCCCATGAAGCAATTATTAATTCTGTCTTGAGGGAAGAATTTGAATAATGAACAGGAAGTAAGACCTGGAGCCACTTTTAACAATGAGATTAAAACAAAATATCCAAAAGCTGCTAGCTAATTCAGTAAGCAGTGTTCTGAAACAGTAGGTTCACATCAGAGATTAGTCGGTCCATGTTTTCCTCTCCCACGTACTCATTCATCATGTCTAGTGCTCAGCCATTTATGATCAAGTGTGTTCAACAGAAAAAAAGCATACAATAAATCCATAGGGCTTTTAGTAAAGCTACAGGAAAACACATACCTGCTAGTCAGTAAGAGTGCCAGACTAAAAGGCGTTTCATTTTCTTTAATGGAGGAGTGGAAAAATCATCCTTGTTTAAGTGCTTCGTTTCCATGGATCATGTTTGCCCTCTGAGACTCCAGTGTGGCTTAGCCAAAATCAGAAGTTGTACAAATGCCAGACTTTTCTGAGCACTAGAACATGCTGCACCTTTGGAATGATTTATTACATTTCAACAGCTGCAACTCTGCAGAGGACAAGATAAAACTAGCAAAAAGATGAATGAACTCATGGAAGGCATGACTGGTAAGAATGAATTCCCATCTTCATGCCACTCGTTATTTATGTATCAGAAAAGGAGACAATTCATCAGGTACAGAGCATCATGTCTAGCTTTAACAGCTTTGGGTGGGCCTATACATCATTTTCCTACCTGCCTTGACCTAACATTTCCATTGCTAAATAACTTTGTTAGTCTTTTAAAGGGCCTCCAGACTCCTTGTTTGTGTTGTTCTGCTATCCCGTCACTATGCAAATAGAAGGGCAAAGGCAATGTGGGAGGTGTAGTGAGAAAGTTCTTTGAGCTACTCTCTATCCTTAACAGCCTCATTTTAAAGAGAGCTTGTGTGATCTTTGGGTTTCCTTCAATCTTTTTTGCAGAAATGGAGTTCAGTTCTTCTTCCATACATTCCTAGTCACATTAATTGGTTTATATATTTCAAGGCTAGTGTCACAAGGCAATTAGCTGGAAAACTACTTTTAAAAGTTGAGAATCTTTATATTATTAAGTATCCAACATCAATGGGGTTCAAAGGCTGGCTCTTCAGAACACATTTCAGGTATTCTGGTTCTAACTGATTTTATGTGTCAAAGTTCACATGATGCTTGCCTTCAATAGAAAAATAGGAAGTGTTAGGGTATGACATTATGGAGTTGTATTAGCCAACATAGTGTTAAACATGGCTTTGCAGTAAGGGTAGACATAGATAGGTTGTGTTTATAACAGTGTCCGCTAATTGTGAGTAAATCCTACTGGAACTAGGATATACTCGTGACCAGCTGACATACTGTTAAACAGTACTAGTTCTGGTCTACTATGATTGCAAAGTCATGTTTTAATATGGTTATTTAACATGACTCCCCCAGGTCATGCCTAGCCTGAAAGCTGCCCTAATTTGTGCTCCTGTTACAGTGGCCTCCTATGGATCACTGTGAGACCACAGAACGACTAGGGAGCAGGTAGCCAAGGGCTGTCCCCAGCACACCCTCTGACAAACATGACAAAACAAGAGCAGTTTTATATATAAATGTTTGAGAAAACATTTTAAAATCAATGTTATATAAATTATATTTTAATACACGTCAGAAGTGTAGCCCTGATAAAATTAAATCGTAGCCTCATGAAATTAAATCAATGGCTCGATGTCTAGTTGGCAACCAGTAACGAGTGGAGTGCCCCAGGGGTCGGTCCTGGGGCCGGTTCTGTTCAACATCTTCATTAATGATCTCAATGATGGGATAGATTGCGTGCTTAGTAAGTTCATGGATGACACCAAGCTGGGGGGAGTGGTAGACACACAGGGACAGGATCCAGGGAGACTTAGACAAATTGGAAAATTGGGCCAAAAGAAACCTCATGAGGTTCAACAAGGACAAGTGCAAAGTCCTGCACTTAGGACGGAAAAATCCCATGCACTGCTACAGGCTGGGGACTGATTGGCTAAGTAGTAGCACTGTAGAAAAGGACCTGGGGATTATGGTGGACGGGAAGCTGGATATAAGCCAACAGTGTGCGCTTGTTGCCAAAAAGGCCAATGACATATTGGGCTGTATCAATAGGAGTGTTGCCAGCAGACTGAGGGATATGATTATTCCCCTCTATTCGGTGAGGCTGCATCTGGAATACTGTGTCAGGTTTTGGACTCCCCACTACAGAAAGGATGTGGACAAATTAGAAAGAGTCCAGCGGAGGGCAACAAAAATGATTAGGGGGTTGGGGCACATGACATACGAGGAGAAACTGAAGGAACTAGGCTTATTTAGTCTACAGAAGAGAAGACTGAGGGGGGATTTGATAGCAACTTTCAACTACTTGAAGGGGTGCTCCGAAGAGGAGGGAGCTAAGCTGTTCTCGATGGTAACAGAGAACAGAACAAGGAGCAATGGTTTCATGTTGCAGCTGGGGAGGTCGAGGTTGGATATTAGGAAAAACTTTCTCACTAAGGGGGTGGTGCAGCATTGGAGTGGGCTACCTAGGGAGGTGGTGGAATCTCCGTCTTTGGAGATATTTAAGGTTTGGTTAGACAAAGCCCTGGCTGGGATGATTTAGTGGGACTGGTCCTGCTTTTAGCAGTGGGTTGGACTAGATGACCTCATAAGGTCCCTTCCAGCCCTATGATTCTATGACTAATGGTACTCACCAATTAATGCTCAGAACATGGTATTTGATTTTTTTTTAGTGTTACATATTATTGTAAATGGAAGGAGTGTTTCAATTAATTTGCCATCATTGGGGGAAAAAAAGTGGTTCAGTGGTACTTATTATCAGCTTTGTTTGTTATGCCAAAAAAGTTGTAAGGGGGCACTTGCTAAAACATCCACATCCAGCCATAAATTACTGAAATTGATCTGCATACTGTATGTATGTAGTTACACAACAGGCATTAAATAATATATGTAATTAAAATCCCCAAACAAGTTATTACTAAATATTTGTTTTTCTTTGGTCTTGATCATTTTTAGCATCATTGGAGAGACAAAGAGTACCAGTTAGTAGCAGAATCTTTGGAGAATACCACTGCGTAGGACCTGGTTAAATACAACACTTAGTGGCACCTTACATGCTGTAAGAAGTGCACCCATAAACTGAATTTGGCAAGGTTAGAGAAGAAGAACACTTAGCATCAGGAAAAAGATGAAGATTCTGGGACAAGTGCCAATTGTGATAGAAATTCACCTTATGGAAGGTCCCCTAGCATATATTTTGAGAAGAACACCAAGGCATCTATTGAGCAGTTTCAGGTCAGAAACTGTATAAAGCCATCACGGTTAGTGAGACCATTGCATGGAAAATAAAGTGAGTACATTGAACTAAAAGATGCCCACGGATACGACATTGAGTATTACATAGAGTTCTACAACAAGAATGCATATAATGTGTTTCATCAAAAGGTAGAAGCAACAGAAACAAATACCGATTTTACTACCACAAACTGTGTGACTCACCTGAAGTTCATAAATTGCCTTGCGGTGCCTGTAATGGATAGGAAAATGGTGATGATGGCTGATGCAGAGATTAAGCTACGGAGAATTATGTGCTTTGAATGGGATTGAAGAGGAAAAAAGGCTCATCAGAAAGACTTTCAAAGCACTGACTGAAAATGAACTGTGTGACAAGGATGTAGTTTTCTGTATGCAGAAGTGAATCACTGCACACATCCTTAAAAGCTGCAGAAGACCTGATGCTATTGAAATTAGAAGAAAGTGCTTTTGTCAATAGTCATGTGAAGACTCTTTGCAGGTGCTAAATGTTTATGGAAAACCATTGTGTCCTGCCATATGTGGGAGTTTCTGGGTTCCCTAACTGATGCCTAACCTGAAACTATGATGCTGCGTGACCTGTACTACTATTTTAAGTACATTACAATGGCTGGGGTGACATAAGCATTAGTAAGTATGACAGTAAACAAGTGGCGCAGGAGGCTGCCATTTTATCATAAAAACCCTCATATATGAGTGCTTGAGTAAATGGCAGGTTTCCCAACACATACAGTTGTGTGGCATAGGCATAATTTAACACTACAAATGGCTGTTGGAAAAACCAAATTCTCTTACTGAGAGGCATTTATTTTGGCCTCCAAACACACTCTACTTGCCCCGAAGATGCTTGGAATGGCTGAGAGAATCACTGATAAGGTCATAAATGCATTGGAAGCATTCATATGCCGAGTTTACCATTTGAAGACCAATGAATGATATGACACTTGCAGAGCCGCATTGGTGGATGTTTTTCAAAGAGCAGACAAATGGAGAAAAATTGTTACTGAGAAAACGGGCATTTATACTTGCTATCAAGAGGCTAAATTATCAAGCAATGCAGTGGTTCCAGGATGATCAAGTACATCCCAAATTACACACCTTACTGGGCATGGATGGGTCTTGGAGGATGGAGTGATCATACCAATTATACATGAAATAGCACACACTCTGAAATCAATCCTTCAATTAATCGAATGCATGTGTGCAAAGATTCACTGCAAATGGTTGGCCAGCAGCCTGCCTTGGGCAGAGATATGCGAGTGCAGTGCTGTTGAGGATCATTGTGTTTGTGTACCTCTTAGTACTGCCCTCAGCAGAGGCAATGCTGATGATAGCTTTGATGAATAAAAGTTTTCAGTCCTCCATTTCAAGACTAACTTCCCTCGAATTATCAAAGATCACGACATTTCTTAAGTAAGGAATCCAACTTCTTAAATATAAATCTATATAATTGTTCTATGTTTGCCATGTTTGGTACCACTGTGCTCATGGGAGAAGAGGTTTTTTTTGAATGATCCCCAGCTCAACCCATTTCTGATGACACCATCATCAAAATTTCTACCGACAAGAGGAGGACCTACAGCAAGGTGCTGGGACTAGGCAGCAATTCCCCCATGCTACAGTGTAGAGGATGACATCATTGAAATCTGTAAATTTTTCTATTCTTTACTTCCTCTGGAATGAGGATTTTTTTTTTTAACTAGTTAGAGGGCTCCCAGACTGCTAGATGTGTGCTAGGGAAATGGGAAAGATTACCTTAGATTAATGGAGCTGTCTTCAAACCATTGTGAAATGTAACTTGGTTAGTAATAACAAATTGTACTTTGATTTGTTTTCCATATGGGATTCAAGATAATTCATTAACAGATATTGGCTCACAGTTCACAAGTTGCTCATTTCAGCAGTTCTCTGTGGCTGGGTCTGCATTGTGTTTTTTGGCCAAAAATTTCCCACCATTGCTAACACTGGTGCAGCCCCACCAGGGTAGACAGAGTGCTGGTGGCTGCTGTCTATTTAACATCCTGTTGAAGCACTCTGCTCAGAGCAGATATAAATGTATCAAAACTGCTGGTGTCTCTGTAAGCCTTGTCTACCCTAATGCTCCCACGATTACACATTCTCACATTTTTTTACCTAGAGCTATTCCCTGCATCAACATTGACAACCCTCTGTATGTACATCACAGAGGCTCTGAATTTCCCTGACACCCATTAAACTCTGTTTCCTCAGTCTCGATGAAGACAGACTTTCAGGCAAGAGTGCTCAAGTAAAAATG
Organism: Pelusios castaneus; assembly: GCA_007922175.1. NCBI lineage: Eukaryota > Metazoa > Chordata > Testudines > Pelomedusidae > Pelusios > Pelusios castaneus. The sequence continues at coordinate 20,701,206 of ML685789.1, read as the reverse complement.
TATTAGTCTCTCCTCTCTGGACTGTAGTTTGTTTAAAAGGAATTGCCTCGCAGACGACTGCCTTGTAGATAGCTCAAGACTGCTGTGAAATTTTATGGTTTTTATACAGCTCTTACATTTCAAAACCTGATCCTCGCCTAACAGTGCTGTTCTGTGAGACACAGCTCCATTAGAAGTGTGTACAGAACTGTAGCTTTACCGTAAGCAGGACTGACTGTACTGTACAGTATCATAAGCAGAGCTCAGGTGTTTTTACAACGGTGTGATGTGGTGATTTAAAGTTCCCTTTGCATTGTAAATGCACAGCTGATGGCATTAGTGCACTTCCCTCTTTGCTGGAAGCGTAAGTAGGGTTTTGTTTCGTGTACACCAGTCCTTAGAGAGTAGCTGTAGAGGCCTGTCCTACACTTCTTTGGAGCAAGTAAATTGAATGTTCAACTGACCAACATTGTGCTAACAGATTGCCATTGTTCAGTTATTTCACTCTGGCAGAATCTTTATGTGAATAGAGCTTCCAGTGTGTTTCATAGAATAACCTTTTACATCATTATTATCCATAACCATTTTTCCCTTCAAAAGTGATTCATGCCTTATTACAGATAGGAAAGTTATAAAGCATTGTTCTGCAATCACACAAGAAGCCCTATTCATTCACATTTTTATGTTGTGAAACTAGCTTTTTATCCTCTGTGTTGAAGATGGTTTCATGGCAGTAGTTATCAAAAGTCTGTCTTAGTACATATGAATTGTGGGCTTTGCTAGAGGCACTGCTGGAACAAAACTTCAGGCTTACAAGAGTAAAAGTAGTATGTTTCTTCTGGGAGTGCTCAGTCTTTCCCCTGTTATTTACAAAGGGTTGGTTTTAGTCATCAAGTTCTAATCACAAGAAAAGCCTATTCAAGCTAAGTTTGAGACCAAATTCCCAGGTCTGATAACAGAAAACTCCCTTTTTAGGCCTTGTCTTGAGTAGGATTTACAATGTGATGTTATTAGATCATTTGCTAGCTCAGTCCAACACCTTCTAAAACTGTAATCAAGACAAGGCAAACTGTAGTGTAGCATATACTAAGCTTGCTGCCATGAAGAAAGGGCTTCCTGCAGTAAATTGTAAAAAGTTATTTATTTTTATCACTGGTGGCAAGTTCCAAGTATTTGTTTACCTGATGATTCTTGGAGTCTAACACATTATTGGGCACAGTATAGTAGTGTGAATTAATACCTGGAAAGGCTCAGTGCGTTAATACAGTTAAAAAGATGCCAGGAATTTTCATATAGCAGCAAAGATGACAATGTACTTTTGGATTTCCTTATCCAGAGACATCCTATCATGGAGGTAGGAAGTAATAGTCCTCTATCAGCTGTGATGGATCTGTATCTGGACTTTGTTGACTCCTGGATATTTTAGTACCAAAGAGATGTTGACAGAGGCTTTGGGGATCACAGTATGTTCCTATGATTTTCTAGAGGTCTAAAAGTTAGGCATTGCAATTCCTTAGTTGGAGAGAACCCCAGGACATGGTATGGAGTAGGCCTGTCCCAGTGAGAGACAGAGGGGGAGAAGAATTGGCTCCTAACTTCCTTTTTTCAGTGTGTGCTGGGAGTGGAAGGTGTTCTGGACCCTATATAACACAGGCAGTCCCACCTGTCAGTGCTGGAGAGGAGGCACAGTCTCAAGGTCCCAGGATGTTTAGCCCTGTTGGAGACATAAGTATGTACTTTTCTGTTTGAGAACAGTATAGTAACTCTTTTAAAAAGAGGACTTTGGAGCCTTTGGTTACTGTGGCTTGGCTTCACCAAAGCACTTGAGCACATACTCAATGGCACCAAGTCCCGTGCTTAACATTCAGTGCTTGGCTGCATTGGGGAATATGTAATCTGGAGCTTCTCGGCTGGTGTGATAAACACCCCAAGGTTTAAAAAATGACAGCTCTTTATCCCAAGCATCCTGAGTCATTGCTGTGGTGATGACACACCCATACCTAAGATCATCCCCCTCCCAAGCCCCAGGGTACTTAGGGTCCACAGCCAACTGGCTTAGTTTATAGCAGCCCAGGAGAGGCATAAAATTGGCACCAGATCTGGGGAGCTGAAGCTGGCTCCTTTGTAGTCCTGCCCAGGTGTGCCTGTTATTTAGTGGGTGCAGGATGGAATGTTCAGCAGACGGGTGCCTACATGTTACAGACACGGCCATTAGAATGTGGCTTTCAAGTACATCATCGTGATGTTTTATACAATCCTGAGAAAGAATAAGGAAAGTGTCTCAACCATGCATTTCTAGAAGTGTAGGGCTGGAAGGGACTTCAGGAAGTCATTTAGTCCATCCCCTGTGCTGAAGCAGGACCAAATGTACATAGACCATCCCCCACAGGTGTTTTGTCCAAGCTGTTCTTAAGAACTTGCATGGCAAACAACAGTGTTGTTTCTAGTGATATTATTAATACTCTGATTACACATCTTTAACAAACTAGGAATGCCTAGTAAATGTTAATATTAAAACTAATTGGACTGTTGTGCTGGGTTTGGTACACTGGAAGGCTAGTAAATGTACTGTGTCTGAATATTGAATAAATGGTAACACAATCTAAATACCTATTTGTCCTCAGTCTGTTGGGCTAAGTATGTAATTACTGCTTTCATTTTTCCATGTCAACATTCCATAGTATTTCAACCATCCTTCTAGAGTTGAACTATTTTTCTTTTTCTGATGAGAGGCCATGGGTAGCCTAGCACCTACTAGCAGACAAGAGATTAATTATACATTTCCTTTTAAGTAACCTTTTCACAAGGAAGCCCTAGGTGGATTACCAAAAGATCATTTGGTAATAATTACTACAGTATTTTGTAATAATTGGCTACTAATTGCACACTAGTACTCTCTAATGATCAGACATGTTCATCATATATGCATAAAATCTTCCATCACAATTTCTTCAATATTTATTACCATTCAATCTAATATATTTTAATGACTTGTGTGCAGTACCACTGAAACAGTATTGTAAAGAGACTTTTACTATAATACAAACTGAGATAGCTGTTCCTTTTCCAGAACAAATTCTATTCTGGGGTTAATTTAGGTATCCTGGTCTCTGTTTTAATTTTTAGTACTATCCCAAAGCCATAGAGTAGCCTTTACTAAAGACACATTTTTGGAGGTTGTGATTTATTTTATTGATCCATGGTAGCTTACTGATGAAAATTGCCACAATTTTCTTGCTCACTAAAGACCCAGTGTTTGGCTGGATTAAGTACCCCCACTCCACTACTGCTTTGAGCTGGTTGGCTTGACAGAACCATAGAATATTTGGAACAGCTAGTCCACCCTGTTAAGTGGGTCTAAGCAAAATATATGCACTTACTCTTGGTCTTCTCTTATTCCATATACATTCTGAAAACATCTTCTGTATTCCTGCTAGGGTTTTATCTGGGATAATTACACAAAGATTTTGAAACAAAAATGATACCCTTAGCAAAGTGTTCATTTTGACTGACTGGTCTTTCCAATCAAGGAATTGCATATTTCCTCTAGCACTCTTGACCTTTTTTATTTGCTGAAGTAGTGGTTTGACATTTAAATCATAAAGCTTTTCTAGATTGTTTGAGATCTGAATGCCCAGGTATGCCATATGATTAGTTACCTATTTGTACCAGATGTTTTCTGATAGAATGACTTCTCCAAAGCTGGCAAATTGATAGCTAGCATTTAAATTTGGCATACTTTACTTTAAAGCCATGGATATTTTCATATGCTAATTTTAGGGAACTATTTGCTTTAGATAAGAATAGTATTACATCATCTGCATACAAAGTTATTTTTCTCATGTGTTCCTGCAAATTTTATTCCTGTTTGGTATTCATTGCTCCTTATCCTCCCTGCAAAAGTTAAAGGAGATAGTGGACATCCCTCTGTAATTCAAACAAGGAAGACTTAATCCCATTAACTGGCCCCACCTGCTTTTTGGTTGGGGTAGAAACTGGGGCTCAATGTCCATATGGGACAGGACAGGACAGAAAATTCCACTCTAATCTATCTAAAGCTTTCTCTGCATGCAGTGGTAGCAAAAAGATTTTTTTTTTAAATCTGGAATGATCAATGATATCAAATACTCTCCAAATATTGTCTGACATTTGCTGAGCTGTAACGAATGCAGTTTGATCTGGGTTTTCCTAAATGGAAAGCATGTACTGCAAACTATACTAGTATTTTTCATTAAAATCTTTATCATGGTTCTGCAATGATATGGGCCTGGACAAGATGCTTATAATAAGGTCTTTTTCAGTTTTAAGGGAGGACAACCACAGTAGTTTGTTTCTTAGGCTGTGGCAGTTCATTCTCTAACAGAATGGCATTGAAGTTGCCTCTCAAGGGACCCACTAATACCTCCTTAAATACTTTCTGCAGAGACCAGAACTTGGGAAGCCATCCCTGGAGTTTTACCACTTTTCATATTTGCTGTTGCCTCTAGGATTTCTTCTTTATCTACAGTTTTAATTCATTTTGTTTTTTGTTGATCAGCCTACTACTTCCAGATATTTTTAAATAACTTCAGAGGTTGGCATACCTCAGTATAGCAGTTTTTATAAGCAGCAAAAGGAGCACATATTCCATTAGCATTGTCACAGCCTGCTCAGCCCCACCCCCTGGTGGGCACCTCCTGACAATGGTATTTGGGGAAATAGTTCAAGTAGCACCCCGTGTCTGGTGCTGTCTGTGTCTTTCAGCCCATTTCAGGGCAACCCAGCCTTCCAGCTGGGCCCCAGTTCAATATCTCCTCCTTCCAGGGGGAGTTCAAGTATCGGAAGCCCATTTGGTAGCAATGGCCACCTCTGATCCTTAGCCACTCACTGGCAGTCCAGGGGAGGCAGGGAGGAACCCAGCCTTTCCCACTTCTCCAGGCCTCAGCCCAGAGACCCTATACATTTCACTGCAGCCACCACTTCAATCTCCAGTCCAACAAGGTCCCCTGGCCACTTTCCCACAGCCCCCATACCATCTTTGCCTTTTCCCAGGCTTCTTCCTCCAGCTCATCCTGAGCCCCAGCAGTCTGGGTCCTTCCTCCTTTCTCAGGGTTCTCTACAGGCAAAGTCCCAAGCCCAGTCCTCTTCAGAGCCCTGCCTCCCTAGGTGTTGATCCCACAGCCCCTGAGCAGCCAGACCCTTCTCCCCTTGGCATCCCAGGAGTACTGCTCCACTCTGGCTCTGCAGCCACCTTTTCTACCTGGGCCTGGGTCTGATTGGTCCAGCAGCCCCTCAGCCTGATTGGCCACTCTCCCTGGGCCCTCTTTAACCTTCTCCAGGTCAATGTAGTGCAGCTGCCCCATCACAAGCATGTATAACTGTCCTTTGCTGATAGTTTTTAATTGGTAGAATAATATGCTGCTCTTGATTCTCTTTAAAATTTTGAGCGAGCATCTTATCACACTGATTTCCTTTTTCATAAAATATCAGCTTTGAATACTTATGGGGCATCTGTCATCCACTTGTTCATACTTTTCAGGGCATCTGTCATCAGTATATTCAATTCCCCCCCAATATTAGTTAATTGTTGGGTTTTTTGAACCTGTGTTTTTATGGATATCTTGTGTCTCTTTTATCTTCTGTTCTAGTTGTTTTTTCTTTAGCACTCTCTTTTTTAACTGAGAGAATCTACCTATCCACTGGCCCCTCAATACTACGTTAGCTACCTACCAGAGAAGGCTTCTCTGTATATTGTCTGTATCATTTATTTGAAAGTACTGAACAATGTCCTCTTAATTGCTTTGTCTTGGAGAAGCAAGCAGTTCATTTTCCAGACAAGTGATTTTTGGGATCCATCCTAGCGATCAAATATTACTACCAAAGATGCATGATCTGACCATATAATGTCAATTTCTGCTGATCCTGTCTGCTTCATTAAGGATTCTAAGATTACCATTAGAAGCTATTCTAGTTTACAACTGAGGATGGTGTGAATAAATTTTGTAATCCCATTCACTAGGTCTGTGTCTCTCCAGCAATCTAAGAAACTGAATTGCTGGCATAGAAAAGTCAATGCTGTACTTGCTGCTCTATCCACCTGGGTTTTTTTTATTAAATCTGTTCCAATAAGGAGTTGGTGTATAACTCAAATCTTCTCCAAGTATAATTGCCCCATCCTCAAAGTGTTGTTGTATTTTAAAGAAACTCTTTAAAAGTGTTTTGCTTTTGCTTGGAAGACACACTGAGCCCACTGTTGTTAGGACCCAGCAATTGTGCCCTTCACTAAGATAAACCATTCCTCCTCATCCTTACATTAATCTTTAATCAGAAAATGTATGTGTTAAGCAAATATTATGCCCACTTTTCTTTTCTTTTCTTCAGATGAAGCAAAAAATGCCTGATGACACCAGTTACTTTGTCACAATATGTCTCCCCTGAAAATGAGTTACTTGAAATAAAATAATCTGAGCATGAGTTTTAATATTCTGCCACTCCTTTGTTCCCTTCGATGATACTATATTATTTAAATGATATTATTTAGCCCTTCGATATTCAAAGATATTACTTTAAAAGGAAGAGCCATAGAATCATAGAAACTGGAAAGGACCATGAGAGGTCATCGAGTCCAGTTCTCTGTACTCAATGGCAGGACCAAGTACCCTCTTAAACCATCCCTGACCGGTGCTTGCCTAACCTGCTCTTAAAAACTTCCAACAATGGAGATTCCACAACCTGCTTAGGCAACTTATTCTGGTGGTTAATCACCATGACAGTTAGAAATTGTTTCCTAATATCCAACCTAAACCTCCCTTGCCGTATTTGAAGCCAATTGCTTCTTGTCCTATCATCGGCAGTTAAGTAGAACAATTTCTCTCCCTCCTCCTTGTGACAACCTTTTAGGTACTTGAAAACTGTTATCATGCCCCCCCGTCAGTCTCCCCTTTTCCAGACTAAACAAATCCAGCTCTTTCACAGTCTTCCCTCATAAGTCAAGTGTTCCAGACCTTTAATCATTCATGTTGCTCTTCTCTGGACTTTCTCCAATTTGTCCAAATCTTTCCTGAAATGAGGTGCCCAGAACTGCACACAGTACTCCAGTTGTGGGCTAATCAGGGCGGAGTAGAATGGAAGAATTACTTCTCCTGTGTTACTTACAATACCCATTAGCCAACACCATTCTGGGATTTTTTTTTTTTTTTTTTTTTGCAACAGCGTTACACTGTTGACTCATATTTAGTTTGTGGTCCACTATGACACCCAGATCCCTTTCCGCAGTATTCCTTCCTAGGCAATCATTGCCCATTTTGTATGTGTGCAATGGATTGTTCTTTCCTAAGTGGAGTACTTTACACTCATCTTTATTGAATTTCATCCTATTAACCTCGAACAATTTCACCAGTTTGTCCAAATCATTCTGAACTGTGATCCTATCCTCCAAAGCACTTGCAACCCCTCCCAGCTTGGCATCATCAGCTAATTTTGTAAGTGTGTTCTCTATGCCATCATCTAAATCATTGATGGAAATACTGAACAGAACCGGACCCAGGACCAATCCGTGCGGTACCCCGTTCGTTATGCCCTTCCAGCATGACTGTGAACTGCTGATAACTACTCTCTGGGAGCGGTTATCCAACCAGTTTTGCACTCATTTTATAGTAGCTCCATCCAAGTTGTACTTCCCTAGTTTGTTAATGAGAAGGTGATGCGAGACCGTATCAAAAGCCTTACTAAAGTCTAGATACACCACATCTATACCTTCCATTGAGGATAACTATTTAGCTTATTGAAAATCTTGAAAATATTGTGGGTTTTTAGCTGTTTAATGGCATGAGCTCTTATGTGGCCACTCTTTCTCTCTCGCTTGTTTCTAATTGTTATTTTCACAACTGTGTACCTCAGTATGGCTTGGTTTTTGTTTGTGTACTCCCCTCTATATTTCGTGTAATAATTCTTCCCTTGTGTACCCAGTTCCCTCCCCTCTCCTGCATTCCCTTTAGTTTAAATAAAGAACTAAAACACCAAGATAGCATATAAATCAGTCATAACAATACAAGAATTGCCATACTGGGTCAAGGCAATGGTCTAACCCAATATCCTGTCTCCAATAGTGGGCAATACCAGAGCTTCAAGGGGGTATACAGAGCAGGGCAGCAATTGGAGTTATTCACCTCTGCCTTCCCCTCCTGGGTTCTGGCAGTCAGAGGTTTAGGGTCACTGTGAGTATAGGGTTACATCCCAGACCAGCTTCGCTAATAGCCACTGAAAGACCTCTTTTCCATGAACTTACCTAGTTCTTTTTTTAACTCAGTTATAGTTTTGGCCATCACCACATGCCCTGACAATGTCTTCCACACATTGACTATGCATTATGTGAACAAGTACTTCCTCTTGTTGGTATTAAACTTGCTATTTATTTAATTGGGTGACTCCTTGTTTTTGTATTGTGGGAAAGGGTAAATAACACTTTTCCAGTTGGTTTTTCCACACCATTCATTATATCATTATTCCTCATTAGTCATCCCTTTTCTAAGCCAAGCAGTCCTAATCTTTTTAGCCTCTCATTGTGTGGAAGCAATTCCATACCCTTGAACATCTTTGTTGTCCTTCTTTGAATCTTTTCTAGTTCTACTAGATCCTTTTTGAGGTGGGCGACTGGAACTGGACATAATATTCAAGATGTGTGCTCTCCATGGATTTATATAGGCGTGTTATATTTTCCTAACAATTCCCAACATCTTTCATTTTATTGCACTGAATGTGGCACATATGCTTACCTGCCTTATGGGCAGGTGGCATACATCAAAATTTGGTGCAAGCAACTCATGGTCATCAGAGATTGAGTAAAGGATCTTGAGACCAGAGTTGCTTAACTGGAGAAGCAAAGGGAGACAGAGATACATAGAGACTTTAAGGCAGAGGTGGGCAAACTACACTCCGTGTGCCTTGCCTCCATCCTATCAACTCAGAGCCACTCTTACCCCGCCTCCCCCAAGGGCCGTTGCCACTGCTGCCACTCTCCTCCTCCTGCCCCTCCCAGATCTAGCAGTGGCGCTGGGGCCAGAGCGCTGCCACCGCTCCTTCTCCTTCATAGCTGGGTGGGAGAAGGAGCGGCGGTGACACACTGGCTCCAGCACGAGCTGCTGCCGGACTGGGGCGGGAGAGGCAGAGGCAGAGTGGCAACAGCAACTCATGCTGGGGCCAGAGCGCTGCCACCGCTCCTTCTCCCTCCCGCCCCCTCTGAAGCTGGGAGAGAAGGGTAGTGGAGCCCAGCTCCACTCCTTTTCTGGGGAGGGGGGCTCTGGCACTCTGCTGTGCCGCAAGAACTGTCCAAATGTGCCATGAAATTTTGTACAAAGGTAATGAAAATCAATGTAAAACAAACTTTGCTTCATATTAAATAATATTCTGTCCAACCAAAATTACAACTCATAAAACGTGTGAAAATTAATCATCACATTAAAAGCAAGGTATCAAAAAATGTGAACATTCTAAACACAGGTGGCCAAAAGGCAAAATTGAGATGACATGGGTTTTTTTTTCTGGTGGATTTGGAAGATTAATGCATTTGATCATAGAATCATAGGGTTGGAAGGGACCTCATGAGGTCATCTAGTTCAACCCCCTGTTAAAAGCAGGACCACTCCCACTAAATTATCCCAGCCAGGGTATTGTCTAACCGAACCTTAAATATCTCCAAAGATGGAGATTCTACCACCTCCCTAGGTAACCCATTCCAATGCTTCACCATCCTCCTAGTGAGAAAGTTTTTCCTAATATCCAGTCTCAACCTCCCCAGCTGTAATTTGAAACCATTGCTCCTTGTTCTGTCCTTTGTTACCATCGAGAACAGCCTAGCTCCCTCCTCTTTGGAGCAACCCTTCAAGTAGTTGAAAGTTGCTATCAAACCCCCCCTCAGTCTTCTCTTTTGCAGACTAAATTAGCCTAGTTCCCTCAGTCTCTCCTCGTATGTCATGTGCCCCAACCACCTAATCATTTTCGTTGCCCTTCACTAGACTCTTTCTAATTTGTCCACATCCTTTCTGTAGTGGGGAGTCCAAAACTGGACACAGTATTCCAGATATGGCCTCACCAGTGCCAAATAGAGGGGAATAATCACATCAGTTGATCTGCTGGCAACCCTCTTAAGGATGCAGCCCTTCCTTAGCTTTTCAAATGCACTATGTTTCAAACCTCTCTAGTAAGACCATAACAATAGTAAATGTAAGTAAATGTGACCTTTATGAGCAATCAGTTCAGCTGAAAAAAGTGGGTGTGCTGTGAAATTGTTTGTCTCACTGAAGTATGCCATGTTACTGAAAAGGTTGGAAACCCCTATTTTAAAGACTAACCAATTTTTTGCATGATCATCTGACAAAGTGGACTTCACCCATGAAAGCTCATGCAAAAAATAAATTGGTTAGTCTTTAAAAGTGCCATAGGACTCCTTGTTTGTTTTGCTAAACTAGACTAATACGGCGACCCCTTTGGAACTTGTCAACATGCAAGGCACTGAATACAGTCATATGAAGTGGAAATCCATCAACTTCATGAAACAACTTGCACACATATAGACAGACATCATTTTGCTTTCCAGTTTTTCTCCACTCTAGCATCTGACAAAGTGGGACTTCACCCACGAAAGCTCATGCAAAAAATATATTTGTTAGTCTTTAAAAGTGCCACAAGACTCCTCATTTGTTTTGTCACATAAAGAGTTCCATTCAGTTACATCACATAATGTCAGACAACCAAATACTGATGGATTTTTATATATATATGCAAATGTTAGAAGTCTAAATACTGTGATGGATGAACCTGAGTGCTTGATACTGAATGAAGCATCACAGAAACTTGATGGAATTATGATAATGAATGGAACATGGTAATCCAGGGAGCAAAATATATAAAAATGACAGAGTAGGTTGCATTGATGGGGGAGTGGCACATTATGTGAAAGAAATCAGAGAGTGAAATATAGTAAAAATCTGAAATGAATCAAACTGTAGCCTAGAATCTCTATGGATAGAAATTTCATGCTTGAATAATAAGAGTGTAGCAGCAGACATGTATCACCATGAGAACTTAGTTTCCTTAAAAGCCTGTTGTCCCCAAATGATGAATATCCCATGAACACTTTGACTGTTTCTCTTGCAATCCAAAGAAGGTGCATTCTCTACTTATGGGACTTAATTCTTAACCTAAGGGACAGACTAACATCTGATTACTAGAGTTATATGTTGGATTTACATAGAATTTCCTCCCCATCCTTCATAATATTAACATAGTTACTATTCAGACCTCCAAGAAGTCCCTTCTGATTAATCTTTAGGTTACTCTTCAGATATCAGAGTTCTCTGGTTCAGCTTCACTTCTTCCATTGCCAGTGTGGTTTCTAGAGTTCCTTTTCCTAGGTTTCACTGTCGGCCAAGAGTTTTTCAGAAGCTTATGCTTAGTTATTGCCTCATGTATGGCTGATATTAGGATTTCTATCCCAAGTGGGAGGAGTGTATTTTTTCCCTCGGTTTAAGTCCCTTACAGTGCAATATTCATTTTGGAAGGTGAAGGAGAGTTTAAATGGCAACTCACATCTGTAGCAGATATCTGCTCTGCTGTTGTCTGCTATAATTTCCCCCAACTCTCTCCTCTTTTTTTAGGGGTAGGGCATAGAGTGCATGGGAAAATTGCAGCTTATATCCTTTGAGTATGAGCTCTGAATGCTCTGGCTTTTTTCATAATTATGTTTTTCTTCCAATAATCATGAAATTTCAGAATGAGACCTCTGGGTCCATTTCAATGTCCAGGCAGAGGAACGGTGCCCAGTTTGCTCTTTCTGCTTTTACCTGACCCAGAGAACTCAGATTAACAATTTCACAACTAAAGTTTTATATACCAAACTGAATTTCCTCCTTCAGCATTTTCAGGCAATCCCTTTATTCTGATATTGTGCTGTTTCCTATATCATCCAATTTAAGCTTCATCTCTTTCTTTGGTCCATCAATGCCAGATGGTGCTGCAAATCTGTCTCTCTCTCTCTCTCACATGCTTCTCTTAGGCCATTCTCTAGCACAGAGACATGTTCTTCCAAGTCTTCACTACTAGAAGCTTGATCACCAGTTCAGCTGTCATACCCTTTATCTCAGAGATCAACTCTAAAATGTCTGCCTTGGTGGTTATCTGGGTTTTTTCCAGCCCTGGTACTTCTGCCTAATTTGGCTGTTATATGTTCACTTAGCCATGTATATAGGACAGTTTTATCATGTGGTAACGCTCCTTACTGCACAAAAACTGCAACAGCGCACACACGTAAATCAGGGTCATTGGGCGGCAACAGCCCTCTTGCTACGCAACATGAAAACCACCTGGACGAGGGTGGTAGCAGTTATCGCGGAACAGCTGTTCCGCGTTACCGTGCCTGTGTACGCACGCCGTGCAATAATTGGCCTCTGGAAGTGTCCCAGCATTCAAATCCTGTCCTTTCTGGTCTTCTGCCTGCACTCTGTGGGCCTGACATAACTGGTCCCGCCCTGCTGCAAGTCCTGGGATTTTTAAATTGTTCCCCTGCTGTCACTTCCTGTTCTGTTGGCATAGAGTGCAGCTGTTTTCTACGCAAGCAATGGCAGCTCAATGTGGCAGACGCACTCCCATTTGGACCACAGCCGAGGTGCTGGATCTGATCAGCATCTGGGGAGAGTCTGCTATGCAGGCACAGCGACGCGGCAGCAGGTGGAATTTTGACACCTATGGCCGGATTTCTTGGACCATGGCAGAGAGAGGGTATGATAGAGACACTCTGGAGTGCAGATCGAAGGTGAAGGAGTTCAGGATAAGCTACCACAGAGCCAGAGAGGCAAACCAGCAGTCGGGGTCAGCATCAGTTACATGCAGATATTACAAAGAGGTGGAAGCCATCCTCAGTGGGGATCCCACAACCACTCCGAAGAGTCCTGTGGACACATAGGTGCCCCATCAGCCAATGAATGCCAAAGCAGAGCGGGACGAGGACATGATTGATGAGGAAGTGGCGATGGAGGATGTCCTGGAGACTGAAAGTGTTGCGGCGGGGAATCAGGAGCTGTTCTGTGCAGAGTGGCTTTATTTGTACATATCGAATATTTGTTAGCTCATGTACTATCTTGCTACATTTGAACAGCACAAATCACTCCTCCCATTGTTCCTGTGCCCTGTGGATTTCCAGCCGCACTGTGCCCAAGTTCCATAAGGTGCACTATGAGTCGACATTATTGAAATGCTCCCTGAGTGCCTCCCTTGTACTCCTAGTGGCTGGCTGTTCGTACGCTGCCTCCAGGCACTCTGCCTCCAGAGCCCACCCCAGGGAAAACTTCTCCCCCCTACTTTCACAAAGGTTATGAAGGACACAGCACGCTGCAATTACGGCAGGAATGTTGTTCTCATTCAAGTCCAGCCTCCCATACAAACAGCACCAGCGGTCTTTTAAACGGCCGAAGGCATACTCTACAGTCATTCTGCACCTGCTCAATCTGTAATTGAACCTCTTCTCGCTGGGATCCAAGTTACCAGTGTAGGGCTTCATGAGCCATGGCATCAGTGGGTAGGCTGGGTCTCCTAGGATCACTATGGGCATCTCCACATCCCTGACAGTAATTTTCTTATCTGGGAAGAAGGTCCCTCCTTGCAGCTTCCGGTACAGCCCCATGTTCCTGAAAATATGAGCATCATGCACCTTTCCCGACCACCCAGCACTGATGTCTGTGAAACGCCCCCTGTGATCCACAAGTGCCTGCAGCAACATGGAGAAGTAGCCCTTCTTGTTTATGTACTCAATCGTGAGATGTTCTGGAGCCAAAATAGGGATATGTGTGCCATCTATTGCCCCTCCAAAGTTAGGGAATCCCCTGGCTGCAAAACTGTCCACAATCTCACGAACATTGCCTAATGTCTCTGTCCTCCGTAGCAGAATATGATTGATGGCTCGGCACACTTGTGAGAGTGCTAACCTGATGGTGGATCTGACAACTCCAAACTGATTTGCGACCGACCGGTAGCAGTCAGGAGTTGGTATCTTCCACACAGCAATTGCAACACGCTTCTCCACAGTTAGGGCAGCTCTCATGTTGGTGTCCTTGCGTCGCAGGGCAGGGGCCAGCTCCGCACACAGTTCCATAAAGGTTGCTTTACGCATGCGAAAATTCTGTACTCACTGTTCATCATCCCACAGCTGCATAACAATGCGATCCCACCACTCGGTCCTCGTCTCTCGTGACCAGAACCAGCGGTGCACCGTGTGCAGATGGTCTGTGAAGGAGCTGAGCAATGTGGTGCTGTTGTTCTGCATGGCATCCAGCAGCCCTGGGTCTTCCGATTCCTGGTCTGATTCGGAGCTCAGTGCGTACTGTGCGATCAGCCGAGATGTATTCATAATGCTGAAGACGACAATGGAGATTAGAGCTGGATCCATGTTGTTGCAATTGGGAGTGCTGTCAAGGAATGCAGCACTGCACTGTTGAAAATGGGCATGAGTTGCTATTAGCAACAAGGAAGACTGCAGGGGACCACAATTCACCATGGGAAACAGAGTTTACCCACGGTGCTTGGCGCTCCTCTCCTTCTACTCAGGATTCAAAGCGCTGAATCAGGGCCAGTGGAACTGTGAGATAGGTGCTCACAATTCAGTGCGCTGCACTGCGAAATTGCCAAGAGCAATGTGGACACTACGTTCCGGTACAAGGAGGGCCGTGTGTACGTGCTCACGTGCAATAAAAATCACGTGATTTACACAGCACGACTGCCTTGTCACGCAACAGTCCTGCTGTGTGTGCATAGCCTTAGAGTCGGAGAGGTTTCTGCGGATTGTGAGCCAGAAACACTCTTCTTAGTGAGGTATCTTTTTATGATTTCTTTGAAGAATCCATTCTCTGCAGCTCTGGTTTTTTGTCTGGAGTGTTTAGTATGTTTAGGTGATCAGTGGAGGCAGATTACTTTGTCTCTGAGCTCAAGCTTCAGGCAGCCATGTTATTGCAACCCCCTCTTGGTCTTCACAATACACTTGATTTTAATTATGTGATCACAGTGTGCAATCTGGGTAGCATGCTGTGTTGGTCGTCTTCCTCTTCCCCCTGTTCCTATATTCATTCCCAGAAAGGGTCAAAACATTTTTGCTCAATTTAAGATAAAAAATCTCTTTGAGCAGCCCTAAAGAAATACATTGCGGACTGTTACCGGAGCCTGAGAAAGAGTCTTAGGAATGGAAGTGCCTGGGCAGCTTTAATTGAAACATAGGCAGGCACTTCACCTCTATTATCATACATCTCACCCACTGATTTTAATAGAACAAAATAGCTCCTGCCACCACTCCCCAAAACAAGTACTGGGAATTAGATATGGCATGGTATTAGTATTAGTTAAATATGGTATTAGTATGGTATTAGTTAAGGTTACATATTCACTCTAATAATGTTATTGACTCCTGTTTTGTTTTTTTCCATTGCAGATATCTCCCTTACCACTCACAGAAACAGATTATTCAAGCTTACTGTGGACTCCTCATTTTTACGTTACAGCCGATTAGTATCTGTCTTTTTCAGCACAGAGCCTTCCTCCCTATCACCCCAGGCCTGAAGAGGGAGAAAAAAATAAAAGGGAAAAAACCAGTGGTTTTGTCATTCCTTTAGTCTGGGTGCTGGTGTACATTGTATAACGTCTCTTACTGAACCTCCCTGGATTGTGAGACGGGAAGCAATAGATGCTGTATTTCTGGTCAGCAAAGTCATCCCTGCATGGAATACTACTATGAACAATATTATATGATCAAATCATCCTAAATCATACCTTACATGTGCTGCTGAGGCAGTTGTATCTTTACTGCAGACACCATCCTAGATCTTGCCAGGATTATAAACTTTACAATCCATAGTTTTCGCAGTAGTTTGAAATTATTTTCTTAGTCAGTGGGATGACACCAAAATGTGAATGTTTTCATTAAACACCGCTTGGGCTTGAAGAGCTGCTTGGACCTTTACTTCTGAGTTTGTGGTGAATTTCAGAGCCTTGCTTCCAAGAGGGTTTCATGATATGGCAGCAACCTATAGGCTTGTTGTCACTACTGTGAACTGTTACAACAGCGTCGCGATAGACTGTCACTTTCAGCACACTGTACATTACTGCACTGGGACTTGTCAGGTATTCAAGCAAGGAATTGCATGCATAGTGGCTCATCACAGTGTTTGTGCAGAGCTCCTTCGAGTCCCTGCATCCAATGTCAGAGGTGCAGATTTAGAACGGAGAGTTCCAGCTCCTGAAAATGGGCTTACTTTGACTGGGAATGAAGACTATCAGCATGTCCTCCCAAGTAATCCAAGGCTTAAAAAGGGATCTTCAGTGCAAGCCACCTGCAGTCTGAAAGATATCACTGGTGAAGCTATAAATCTTGCCAGTGGTAAAATAAAGGAATTCTCCTTTGAGAGGCTCAAAAACTCTTCCAGCCATGTGACCTACAGAAAGGGAAGGAAAGTGAGGTCAGAATCATTCAGCAGACGGTCATTTGATTTTGATCTGATTTATGGACACTTCAGCAATGATGAGAACTGCCCACCCTTTGGCTTGCTGCAGAATCCTTCAGCTGGGGAGAAATGGCAGGAGAACTGCAATTCCCCAGAAGGAAATGGAAATACTGCAGCTTCCCTCTCCACCCAGCCCTTCTCTGAAGAGAGCTTCATCACCCAGATTTTGGAAAAGCACAAGCTGGACAGCTCTTCTGGTGGAGATATTAAAGTATGCTTAGACATTCTGCTCAAATGCTCAGAGGACCTGAAAAAATGTACAGATATTATCAAGCACTGCATCAAAAAGAAATCTGCCGATGGTGTCAGTGGGGGAAATGATGATAATGATGACTCCCTGGCCAGCTCTGAGATGATCTATATGAATTTGATGACTAGGTTTTCTGCCTACCTGAAAAAGCTCCCTGTTGAACTGAAGCAGCCCAGTCATGTGGAACTCGGTGATCTGGCAGAACTAGTTACTAGTTTGCATGGATTGCAGCAGGCTCCTTTTCCCCAAATATTTGGCAATGAGCAACCTCCTAGATATGAGGATATTGTCCAGCTGCCGTCGACCATGACAAGACCCTCTCCTGCTGTAGAACTGCAAGATGGTACAATTAGCCCCCCAAAACCTATCCAAACTAACACTGGTGGCTATACCTCAAACTCCTTGCAGAGCAGCACTCAGCAGAATGCAAGAACTGTGAGAAATGCTTGTACTGTGCCTCCATTAATAACTGTAAGCCCTTCCAATTGCATGTCTTCCACAGAAACGCTGTACATTGAAGAGGAGTCAGATGGGGAGACAGAGCTAGGCAAGGACAAGAGGGCAGAGAGTCAAGGTTGTTGGGAAAGTTTAGAGAGCAGCCGACAGAGAACTGGAAGCCCAGATCTTGCTGTAGTCCTTACAGAGGCACCTGCCAGAGTGCAAGTTGATGCTCTTGGCCAGATCTCTGGGAAAAGAACCTTTATAGAACCAGTCTCAGGCTCTCTAAGAGATAATTGCAGGGCTAACACCATATCAGGAGAACAGAGAGAATCAAGGAGTCACCACCAGGATGAGATAGATAAGCTGCTGTTGGACTTGGAGCACTTCTCACAGAAAATGGAGAGCGCACTGAAGGAGCCCTCCATGAAGGAGAATGATCCCGTGTATTTGAAGGGCTTTGGCCAAGAGGGCGGGACAATACTACCTCTGGCTCTTGAAACCAAAAGTAGAATCTGTTTATTGACTGACAAAAGCCCGAGTTCCCCTTTGTCAAAGACCATGGAAACCAATGGCCACAAAATGGAGGAAGAAGACAAGGCCCTTCTACTCCGTATTCTGGGAAGTATTGAGGATTTTGCCCAGGAACTGGTGGAATGCCACATGGGCAAAGGAAGTTTATCCAAAGAGAAAGAAATGATGCAAATGCTTCAGGAAACCTTGACCACTCCCTCGCAGTCCTTCCCAGCTGTACAGAGAAGTTGCATAGGTACTACAATCAAAGACACTGTCCCTGCATTGATTCAGCAGGCCCCAGAGGTGATCAAGGTAAGACATTGAAGCCTATGACTGGATAATGAGTGAAAGGGGCACTGGAAACTATGACAAATGCATGAATGTTGTATGAATGATTGTGTAATGTGGAGGAAGAAACCTGCGTTACTGAATACCATGTGGACACAGATTGAACAGTGACGTTTAAAAACATAAACATATTGCAGTGTAAATCTGAGATCATCGCTTCCCTGTTGCAGAAAGAACCTTTCTCCTTGATGGTGGTTCTGGGGTTGGCTCTGCTTGCAGTGGCCTGCGTGTGGACCCTTTATGCCCAGAGTGGAAGGGAAACTTTGCTGCTAAACATATTACTCATGGAAATCAGGAATGAGCACTTACAAACCCTTGCCCTGGGTGTGAATGAGTCAGAGAGCCTCCCTTGCCAGTCCCATGAACACTGAGCAAAGCACAGTGCAGGCCCCCAAGCCTGTGCTATCCTGCTGTCCTCCAGTCTCCCTGAAAAAGGAGGCAGAAGCTGGCGAGAGGCATTTTCTTTTAATCTCCCTTCTGAGCAGGAGGAGCCAGGGTGGAGCCTGGCATTTCTGCATGGGGGTTCAGGAACAGGGCGCCCAACATTCTGGCAGCCAGCTTCACTGCAAGTGAACTGTGAAGCCAAGTGTGGCTCTACCCAGGAGATGGAAGGAGGAAGCCCAGAGCTGGCTGGGAGGGAAGCTGAGGCCTCAGTTGCTTGACTCCACTTTGTGGCCTTGCATTTAGTATTGGGGTTGAATTTTCAAGAGAGCTCAGGGCCAGATTTCCAAGATCTCAGAATATATAGTCAAGACCAGGCTTCCCAGAGCCCAGCTCCCAGTTAGACACTGAAACAAGAGTCAGGTTTCCAACAGCGCTCAGCACGCAGCAGTGCCAATGGGTGCTTATGGACAGATTTTAGAAGAGCTCAGCACCCAACATCACCCCCAAGGCTTTGTGCTCTTTTGAGTATGTCGCTACCTGCTGTGATGCTGGCAGGGGAGGGAAGTGCTTCTGGCTCTTACTGAAGGGGCTGAAATCTTTCGTAGACCTCAGATCCTCCCTCTTTCTTTCCTATTTCTCCAGGCAGCTCTGCTAATAGCAGGCTGCAAGCAGAACCTGGTATCCCTAGCAAGGAAGAGGGACTCCTTCTTGCAAGAGAGCGGAGGATCAGACTGAGCCCAAAGTCTCTGAATTAAATGTGGTATTACCCTCAGCTGATCCTTATTTACTTACTTACCAACCAAGGCCACTGGGAAGAGTCTAGCTTCTCTAGCTATAAATTTCAAACAAAACCATGTTTCATCTTTTTTGCCGCTTACTGATTTATAAAGAGGGCGTCAACATTCTTTTTTTATTGGAAGGAAAAATTTCTGGTTTTTGTTTATTCCAGCCTGAAGAATATGTGTCCTAGATTTCTCTTTTTTCCTGGGGCACTGTGGCAATCTTTGGAAAGATGGAACATGCCCTTTGCCAGAGACAGAAACCTGAGCCACTGCTCTCTCAGCTCTCAGTCAGAGAGAGAATATGCAAGTCTCATTTGAGCCAGGGAGCTGAAGAATTAGTTTTACCCTAATTCTGGGATGTCACCTTTCTGTTTTCCAAAGATGACTGAAGTCCCCCAGAAAAAAAAAGGGGAATCAGGACTGGGTATTCCAGAAACAAACAGCAAGCACAGTGGTAAAACATGGCTGCGATCTTTGAACATCATGAAGAAGGCAATAATTGATACTATTTTGTGGTTGTTGCTTTGCAGTTGTCTTGTCATAACGTGGTGATATTTTTACTAACTCTGGGTAGGCAGTAAAGGTTGCTCTGTTTTAGGCACCTCTCCTAACTTTTGTTTGGAAAGTTTTGTGTACTTGACAACTGTCAGATTTCATTTGAAGACAAAGGAGAATATTTCTGGAAAGCCCTTGTTATACTAACCTAGGGCAACTATAAAATGGGGATAACCATACTTACACACTTCTCTGAAGTGCTTTGAGTTCCTCCAGCTAAGAACTGCATCATTGAGAGGGAGTAAATGGCACAGCATGATTTAGGCCTTGTCTACACTAGCACTTATGCTGACAAAACTTTCATTGCTCAGGGGTGTGAAAAAAAATACTCCCTGAACAACGTAAGTTTTGCCAGTGTAAGCACTTGTGTAGACAGCGCTATGTCAGTGGGAGAACATCTCCTGCCAGCATAGCTACCGCCGTTGGTTTCAATTGCTTTTAATTTTGCCAAATGTTCACTCTTTCAGCTGAAATGTTCTCTGTGGGATATCTGCCTTAGCCTGAATGTATTTGGAAAATTTCACCTCAAACAGATCAGGTGTTTCCAAGAATAAAATAGGGACAAATGCATAGTTTTGCAATGTTACAAATATTCTGAAATTTTCTTTGAAAAACTCTAGTGTGCCTATGCTTTGCAGTAAGGCCCTGAAAGATGGCAGGGCATGGCCTTTTGAAGGGATGTTCCTTTTGATAGTCCAGTGAAAATCCACCAAAATTTGGCAAAGTTCTACAACTTAAAAAAAATCTCAGTTTGCGTCTGGCTCAGTAGAGACTAGTTTGATTTTAGCAGTTAAGTTGGGGACTAAGTCTTCCCCCAAATCAAAGAAGATGGATGCTTCTTCCACCAGTTTGGCCCAAGGGGACAGAGTATGTCTAAGTCTTGTAGACACGAGAAGACAACCCACAAGCAATGTGATCCAGCAGTTTCAGGCACTGATCCATTGGTATTGCCATCTTCAGCACCTCACAATATTTGGGACCCTCCAGTACCAGAAAAGATCCCAGCACCAGTACCAATACCTAGAAAAGACAGAGTGCCTGTCATGCTGGGGAAATCTGGAACCATGACTGCCCTTCAGGATGTATTTGCCTTGCCAGATCAACAGTCACCTCCTCCAGAGGGTCTCTCCACTTCTAGAGAGATCAAATCACCAAATGACATGTCTCCGATATGAAATCCTTCACCTTTTGCACCATTATACCACATATTTAACAAAATATAATTAAAGAGTATTTTCAAATATAATAGATTCCAAGTCAAGTCGACCTTGTTAAGTTGACTTAACAGAGCCTCCAGTGTAGACATACCCATTGAGAGCAAGGGACCTACATAGGCAGTATAGGCCAATATGTCCTTAATTTGATGGATGGCAGGACACTGTTGGGACATTTGCTTATAAAATTATTCTTAAAAGCAGTATTATAATAAACAGTCATGTCAGCTGGGGAACCAAGCCCAGTTGTGTACTACTAAACGCAGAAAGTGAGCTCCTGGAAAGAGCTGGGACCATCCAAATCCAGAGGGGATGGTAGACTCTGGAAAAGAATTAGCTATGACATTGAACCCGGAGAACCAATGTTTGCTCATTCTGTGGAGCAGAACTGAATTTAAACTCTTATGGCCAGGCACATGATTCACTACTGTTAAGAGAATCAAGACAGCACCCAGATGTCACAAACAGAATCATCTGTATGAAACTCATCAAAGCAGCTTAGTTAGACACTGGCTGCTTCTTATGCCAGTCAGCAAAGTGAGAGCTGTGGAAAATGTAAATTAAAAGGGTGACTCAGTAAGGTCTCTTTATAAAACCATTTTGTAAAGCTACTCCAAAATGCCTGAGTTTATTATCTAAGGTCACCCCACCACACTTCGTTTAGCTGGAAAGAAACTGGGTGATTTACTTTTTCCAAATAAGGAGTAAAAGTTAAGATTTTCTAAAAATAACAGTCCACAATTTTAATTAGAATTTGCACATTGGCCTGCACTTAGAGTGTATGTCTTTAGCTCCAGCAGGGGCTGACCGATGCAGGTTTACACATAAAATTTCAGCTTTGAAAATAATAGTGATTGGGGAAGGTGATATATTTAGCTACTTTTGCAGTGTGTCTAACTTTAGCACTCCTGGTAGTGGTGGTGGGTACTTCCTTTCCCACAACACTCCTGGCCTATTACAAGCCAAGGACAGATTGTCTGTCATGTAGCCAGCAGGGGAATAGATTCTGTTTGTAGATCATGTTTCTTGATAAAGTATTGCAAGAAGGCACGAGAGGATACTGGTAGTACTGAGGGATAGTTTAAATGTAATTTGTAAAAAGGGGACTTTGGCTTGAGGACCGAGATACACGCTAGGATGTTCTCCCTGTGAGGAAAGAGAGAAGAACATAGTATGTTTCTACACAAAGTCACTTGTAACTCCTGGCCTGTGAAAAGCAAAAAGAAGAAAGTGATCCATTTGGGCTGACGTGATCTCCTGCAAACACTCTGTTCTTCAGCAGGAAAGGGAAAATCTTGTTCAGGAGCTTACCAAGATGATGATCAAGGAAACCTCTCTGCGAAGGGACCCAGACTTAAGGGGAGAACTTGCTTTCCTTGCAAGGGGCTGTGATTTTGTTCTTCCGTCTCGGATCAAGAAGAGGCAGAAGTCATTCCAGCAGGCCCAGGTTTGAAGTCTGGTGTTTCTTTTTCTTTTTGTATTACTTTATTGGATCAGGGAATGTGACTGCGTCTTCTCTAGGCTTGTCTATTTGCAGAAAGTTATTTGAAGCCAGATACCAACAGGTTTATAAATAGACCATCCAGGCTTAGAGTATAGAGTTATAGTATCTTCTTTGAAACCAAGAGGAAACAGGTTTAAGGATGAGGACCATATCTTCACAGATGTAGGGAAAAATAGATAAAGAGGATGAAAACTTTGTTGCAATGTTTTTCAGCAAAGCAGCATTCGTGGGTATGTGTCCCATGGGGCTGCTCTGAGTGCAGGTATGGTTGGTGTGTTGCTTTACATGCCATAATCAGTGGCCCAAACTTCTGCTGTGCTGGGGAGACTTTATGCTGCTCTCTTGACACAGATCTTCCCTGAAGCCAGTATGGCTAGTCTTGGGAGGATCACCGCAGCAGAGAGTGCTCCTCTGCACCACCCTCAAAGCTTGCTTTATGACTTTTACCAACTCTGCATGTACATGGGTTGCCAGGGAATTCTGTGATTCTACTTTACTGAGAAGGTCAGCAGCAAATGTGTTCAGACTGATTCTTTTCCATCCCTGAGAACCGTTCCATTGGTTGATTAACAAATGACCATGTCCTAGCACCATCCACCTGATTTGTATTTGGGCATCTACCCTGGGTTGAGAACCTGGACAAGAAAATCAAGTGGAGTAAGTCCTTGCTTCATCTGTTTCTTCACTGCTTATAATGTAACATTGTCCTAAATATTCCTATGCGGTGTTTCCTGAAGTCCCTTCCAAGTGTCTCAACAGCATGAACAATATTTCTGCCATCCATTTACACTTTGACCAAACCAGGGGAAGTATTCAGCATGCTCTTCTAAATTTCTCTTCATTCCTTTGTTTACTACATAGGCAGTGACAATGCCATCTGTTTTGTCACAGCTCTTCACAAATCATCATCCAACTATGCTAATTTTTGAACAAACTATTCAAAACAATTAGCCTCTGAATTCCATTAGGCATCTTGAGGTAGAATAAAGTGACCTGACTTGCTGTCTTAAGGGTGACTTATGAAAAGTGGTTATTATGGAAGTATTTTACAATTTCAATTATATTTTTCTTTATTCCAGAGTATTTGTCTAGCTTAAAGATGCGTCAAGTGACACTCCAGCCATTTGTAACACATTCTAGATTTATTTCATTGTTACCCCGTGTAAAAAATCTTCCTCACATTTGACGTTTGTAGTGCCATTTCTCACTGTGTGACACATGAATGTGCATTTATAATTTGTTATAGATTGTAGTGCTCATTCCGTTAATTGTGGAGCAATGTGGGTGTTGCCTAATGTGTAACTGGGGAATTACACCCTCTAATGGGTCTAATGGATCTAGGGGGATCCTGCAGAGGGATTTGCTGTGATCCTAATGTTATTTAATATCTTTATCAATGACCTTTAAAAGTACCAGATCATTGCTGGTAAACTTTGCAGATAATATACAAATTGGTGGAGTTATAAATGATAAGGACACGTCAGTTCTACAGAGTGATGTAGAGTGCATAGGAAGTGTTGAGCAACATTCATTTTTAAAACAACTAAATGAAAGGTTATAGGGTTAGAAAGCTAGAATTTAGATCATGCTTACACAATGAAAGACTGAATTTTGGAAAACAACAACTCTGAAATGGACTTGGCAGTCATGGTGGGTAACTCTCTGGATATCAGATCCCAGTGTAGTGGTTAAGAGAGTAAATGCAGTCATTGGGTATATGAGCAGTTGAATATCAAGTTGAAACAAGGTGGTGTTTACTGTTGTATGTGGAATTAGTAATATCATTTTTGGGTTACTGTGTCCATTCCTGGTGTCCTCACTTCAAAAAAGATGTTTGGAAAATGGTAGAGAGTATTTGGAGAAGAGCTACAAGAATGAAAACCAGCCTGACAGTGAAAGACTAAAGAAGCTCCATCTATTCTGTTTATTCAAGCAATGATGAAAAGGTGACTTGATTGTGGCCTACAAGTACCTACGTGGGAAGAAGATTTCTGATAGCAGAGAGCACTTTAATTGTGCAGACAAATGCAAAACAAAATTCAAGATTTCAAAGGCTGGAAGCTAAAGCTGGACAATTTCAGCCTAGAGATAAGGTACATATTTTTAAACGTGAGGGTATTTAGCCACTGGGAATAATTCACCTAGGGATGTGATGGATTTTCTTTCATGAGAAATCTTTAAATACAGATTACATCAGTTATCTGGTTACTAGGGCTCTGGGCAGGGGAACTAGTCCACGGCTTCACCAGTGAGACAGGTTGGCCAGTTACCACAGTTGTGGTGAGATAAAGATTGGGAGTCATATATTAAGGCCAGTAGGGACCATTGTGATTATCTAACTTCTGTGGCACATCTTTTAGAAGAACATCCAGTCTTGAATTTTAAGTTGTCCAAAGTGAAGAATCTGCCACTATCCTTTGTAAATTGTTCCAATAGGTACCGGTAATTACTCACTGTTTAAAGTTTACAACTTATTTCCAGTCTGAATACATCTAGCTTCAACTTCCAGCCATTGGTTCATATTATACCTTTCACTGCCAGATTGAAGAGCTGATTATCCAATTTTTCCCCCATGTAGGTACTGATAGTCTGTAATCTTATAGACTGAACCCCTTAACCTTCTATCTATTCAGATAAATAGACTTAGCTTCTTGAGTCTATCACTGTAAGACATGTTTTCCAATCCCCCTTTTATCAGTCCCTTGGCTCTTTTTTGAACCTTCTCTCATTTTTCAAACTCCTTGAATTGTGGACACAGTATTCCAGCAGCAGTCGCACCCATTCTGAATGCAAAGGTAGAATTTACCCTCAGCTCCTACTCAAGATTCCCCTGTTTCTACATCAACGGATCACATTAGCTCTTTGGACACAGCATTCAGAGAGGAGTTTATGTTCAGCTGATTAACCACCATAACTCCCAAATCTTTCTCAGAATCACTGCTTCCCAGGATAGAGGCATCTCCCCACTACAACTATAGAACATAAATATTTATCGAACTCTTCTGTCTTTTCTGCATTATTCTTAATAATCTTACCATTGCCATCTAGTAATGTACCAATACCATTGCCAGGATTCATACTGTTTCTAATACACTTAAAAACCTTTTCTTATTGTCCTTAACTCTGCTTGCCATACATTCCTCCTTGTCTTCCTTTGCTTTTATCATCAGTTTTTTACAATTCCTAGCTTCTGAATTATGTTCATTGTTACTAAATTGGACTTTTCCACTTTTTTGTATTTTCTTTAAAAAAATTTTTTATAGCTGCCAGTATGGCCTGCTTCCTCGATTGCGATTCTTTGGATATCTAATGTAAGATGTTCTTAAACAATTCCCAATATCATTAAAATTTTTCTGATTAAATTCTTTCTGCCAGCTGATTTGGCTTAGTTGTTTTTAGCTTTGTGAAATGGGCCCTTTTTAAAGTACTGTGACAATGTGTCTTTCACCTTTATGGCCTAGAGGCCATAGTCAGCCAACCCTGGATATTAAACAGACACACTGGAGAGGGATCAAGTGATTCCCATCATAGAAAAGTAGCTGGGAGCGCCAAAGGGGGAGAGAAGGGACTACAGAAAGTTCTAGGCCAAGAAGCCTAAGAAAGTCTTTGAACAAACTGAAGGAAGGAATTACAAAACTCTCCAGTTGGGAGAGAACCTGAGGCCTTACAGAAGGCACTGCCAATGGAACCTGAGACTTTCAGTTTTGGGACTTAAGTTTTGCCTCAGCTTTGAAGTCAGCATCTGTAAACTGTTGTTCAAATACTTTTCCAGAAGGCTCCATTAAAGAAAGAAAGAGAAAGAGAGAGAGAGAGAGATGTTCACTAGAATGTTTGGCTTCTCTTTGTGGGCTCAAACTCATTATTAACTCATTGAGAGGAAAACAGAGGCAGGGCAGGGCAGAGTATCTTCTGGCCATGAGGGATGGGAGAGTGTGCTCAGGAAGTGGCTCCCCCACTACAAACCCTGTACATGTGTGTGGTTGTGTTAGTGTTACTGATCTGGAGGGCATCAAAACTATACAGATCCCTCTCCCCATAGAAGGTGGAACAATGTTACATAAAACCAAAGCCTTCCATCCTAAACCACTTATCTAACAGCAGTTCACTTACAGAATCTCCTGCCTTCTGTCTTTCTTTACTTGCATGACAGGAAGGATCTTGGAAGACAGGATGGGCATTCTTCAGCACACTTCCAAATTATCTATTATCTGTGCGTGATCCTGCAAGGCAGTATTATTAGTGCCAGTATGAACCAGCACCAGTTGATCATAGACTCATAGGCTGCGTCTACACTGGTAAATTAAGTCGACTTAAGCTTGCTTAAATTGACTTAATTTACCCTGCATCTACACTACACTTTGCTTAAGTCGACTTAAGCAGCTTGCTTAAGTCAACTTAAGGAAAATAAAGTCAACTTAATGAAAATTAAGTCGACTTTATTACACCTGCTTTTTACTTGACCTAAGGCTTAATTCGACTTTTTAAAGTCGAATTAAGCCAGTGTAGACATGGGGTAGCCCTAAGTCGACTTAGGGTTACCCCAGGACTACACCAATGCCCTCCCTGCCGGGGGGGGCACAGAGGGGAGCCTGGCGTGCCCCCCAAAGGGCAGGGCAGAGCCTGTGTGATGCTGTCTGGATTTAGGGAAGCATTTATGATATTTTCTATTCATATATGCTAAATGCTCTATAATTCATAGGAGCTATGTCATGTTTAGTATCAATAGAAAGGTAGTAATTTGCTAGGAATGATTATATAGTTTATGTCTAGGAATTGTATTTTGATTAGAAGTTAGTTTAGTTAGGAATTTGGTGTTCTATCTATACTTTAACTTGTGTGATTTTATGGAAATGTCTGAGAGAGGCATCTGTGTCAAACCATTGTCTCCTTAATGTTAAGGAATGTGCCAGGTGATATGGGCCCATTGTGTCCTTAATGGCTCATCAGTTTACTCCCTGGGCCCATTGTAGCTGGAGAATTCCTAAACATTAAGGACACAATGGTTTGACACACCCGCCTCTCTCATTCCCAGCAAATTACTACCTTTCTATTGATACCAAACATGACATAGTTCCTATGGATTATAGAGCATTTAGGATATATGAATAGAAAATAATATCATAAATGCTTCCCTAAATCCAGACAGCATCACACCCTGCCCACATGTCCTGCCAGGGTCCCGTCCCCCTTTGCCCCATTGCACACAAGGGATGCCCCCCCCCCCGCCACCATGGACCTGCCCAAGGTCCCCCTAACCCCTAGAAGTCGACCTAGAGCGTCCAGTGTGGACACTCTAGGTCGACTTTGTAAGTTCCCCTTTAAGTCGACTTTAATTTTAAGTGAAGACACACTAAGTCGACTTAACTAAGTCGTCCTAGTTAAGTCGACTTAAAAGTGCAAGTGTAGACATAGCCATAGACTTTAAGGTCAGAAGGGACCAGTACGATCATCCTTGCCTGTTGATTTCAGAAGCCTATCCAATCAGAGTGATGTCTTATGCCTTGACATTGGGAAGACAGCACACTGTCCTGTTATCCACGTGCTTTGGAGAATGTTTTAGATTCTTCTGAATCTTGAATCCCAAACAAAGATCATTTGTCTTCCTTAGATGGTTTGAGAACTCTATATGGACAAGCTTCTTTGTTTTTAATAGGTTAGGCCAAGCTGCCATCTTCATGCATGTCCCATACATCTTTCTGTTCTCTTGGTATTTACTGGAAAATTCTAATGGCATGGAATTCCAGCTGGACTACTTCTCTCTGATAGTCATAGCCTGCCCATCCTCTTCTGTCTCCAGCTTTGTAGAGTGTAGTCGTGACCTCTTGCCGCTGATTGTGAGCTGTTGGGTCTTCTCTTTGACTTCTTCTCTCTGTGACTTCTTGGTGGTGAACCCCATTCTTTTTTGAACCCAAGGAAGTGATATTTCCTGAACCTGGCAGCATAAGAACTCTTCATTGCCTGATTCTCACTAGCATCTCTATTCGACCCTCCAGTCCAAAAAACGTTCCCTCCAGTACAGCCACAGACCTTTTACTTTATGCACAGGAGTCTCTTCTGACTTCAGGCAGGAAAGAAAACATGGTGCATCAATTATAGGTCATCAGAACTGTTCCATTGCTGGCCAGCTGAAAATTGAATGTAGATCTGAATCTGGAAGGAAAGTCTCTCTCACTCCCTCCAAAACTCCCGCCAGCTGTCTCTGCCATGGCTCTCAAGTTTGCCTGGCAAGTGACTTTTTATACCAAGTCTCCCTGCTTAGCTCAGCCAGATCCCTTGCTATCAAGGAGCCATTAACCACTCAGACTTCAAACTGCAGGGCTGATCAAACTCCAAGGGTCAAAGTTGCTCAGTCTTCATGAAGGCACCAATGAGAGACCCATCTCAGCTGCTCACAACAGATTTTGTGAAAAATATCAGCTTTCATTAAAAAAGTTTCTAGTTCTCATGATTGTGGCAGAAGCTTGAGAAGATCAAGTAAATGTCTAGCACAGTGGTCGCCCACCCCCATTTGGCACACGGCACCGCTCAGACTCCCCCCGCTGGCCCCACCCCCCGAGTGTGGCCTGCGGCCACAAGAGCCGCGTGCCGCAGTTCCATGCCCTGCTGGTTGCACTTCACTGCTGGGGAGCATAGCCAGCAGTAAAAAGGTGCCACAGCACGTGGGGCTCCTGGCCCTGTTTCCCACCCACCCACTGGGCAAGGCCATCCCTTGGGGGGAGTGGTGGGGCCCAGGGCCAGTTGGCCTGGGGGGGCTGTGCCACCGCCCCCCATGCTGGAAGGGAGCAGGGCGGGTCGGCCAGCCCACAGCCACCACCCGCCAGTGGGAGACAGCCCTGGCCCCAGCCGGGAACCAGAGGCTACCTGCCAGTGAGCGGTGGTCCCGGCCCTGGCCAGGAACCAGAGGCTGCCTGCCAGTGGGAGGCAACCTCAGCCCCAGCTGGGAACCAGAGGCCACCTGCCAGTGGGAGGTGGCCCTGGCCCCGGCGGCCACCCGGTACCTGCTGAGGGTGCGGTGCGCGGGGCTGGCATGGGGGCTGGCAAAGGTTGCCAACCCCTGGTCTAGCAAAAGCTGAGAAAACAGAAGCCAAAGAAGAGAACCCAACATGTATTATTTTTAAATCTTATTACTTTTAATCTAATCTTACTTTGGGGGTTTGACCAATGACTTTTGAATACTAAGGGCTGGTGGTACAGAGGTTGGTGGAAAGTCTCACTGTCTGTGGCAGCGAGGTTGTTATGCACCAGACGTTTGGGGAGTTACAAGATTCCCCAGCTCTTCAGAGGCCAGGGTTGTTGGTGGGAGAGTGTAGAATTGATCAAATCTTGTTCTGCCATGCTGTGTCATGGAATTTTGTGAATGATGTGAGCCAATGCATATATTAGTAAGGAGAGGAACCATCCTGTGCTGTGATGGTCCCAGACCAAAGGTTACTATTCCTATTTGGGGTGAGTCAGGAATATTTTGGTTCTCTAGAGAAATCTGGTTACTGATGGACATCACATCTTTGGTCCTGTGACTAGGTGTTGCATAGAAAGCAGTATTACAAGCCCCAAATGTTAAAAGATGAATCTGTCCCATTTAAAAAAATAATATGTTTTGGGTTCTTTTTCTTACCCTTCTAGTTTCTGTGCCTTTCTGCTCATTTGGGTCAGAATTTCCTGTAATTCTCCACAAACGGGGGAAAGCTTAAATTTGCACATAATAATATGACTCTAGCTCCTTAAAATAATTATTTATATACTTACTTAAGTGCTTTAAGTAAAATATCAATTAATGTGAGCCTCACAACAAAACCACACGAGTTGGCAATACTGGGATTGTCACAGCGTCTGTTTCGGTTATTATTTGTACTAATATAACATCTTAGCAGCTCCCACTGAGATTTCCATTGCACTGGGCACTATACGGACATGTAGTGAGAGACTGGTTCTTCCAGAACTCACTCCAGTTAGAAAGGACAGACCAGGGCAGGGGCGGGACAGCGGGCAGAAAGTACAGGAACCAGAGACTCAGGGAGTGAAGTGGTTTACCTGAGGCCACCCAGCAGATTAGTGGCAGAGGTGAGAGTAGAACCGAGGTGAACTGTTCCCATGTCCAAGGCCTGATGCAAACCACATTGCCTCATCTTTGAAAACTGGCACTGAGCGAATTCCTGAAAACTACTGCAGTTCTCCTGCTGCTTCTTTGTTGTGAGTGAGGAGAAGGGAATTGGAGGAGCTGAGGACATGGCCTTTGAGCTGTCACAGCTAATCATCCTGTAGAGGGAAGAAGTCCTCGCCACTTAAAGGGGAAAAAGTAAATAAGGAGTTGGGAGATTACAAATCTTTCCTTCCTCCCCAGTTCTGAGAGGCTAGCTTTACAGGACCCTGAGAGGCAGACTGAATGGTGTTCCAGCACACTGAATAAAAAATTGCAACCCGAGAGGCTCCAGCAACTGCATTGCTTGACATTTTTAAAAAACATTTCCCTGGTATAATGTGTCAGGCCATCCTTTCTTGGCCATCTGAGAGGGAGACTACATCCCGTTGCTACTGTGCTCCTGCAGGTGCAGAAAATAAGAAGGGGAATTCGTATTTGGGGCAGGAGTCACAGCATCTACACAGCCTCTAGTGATCGCAGGGTGAGCAAGCAGTTTATAGCCCCAGGCAGCACAGGGTGATCAAGCAATCTCTAGCCCTAGACAGGGTAGGGCAGTTAATCAGTCTTTAGGCCTCGGAGGCTTTACAGGCCAGGATGAGGCAAGTATCCCCAGAGTGGTGTGGAAAGAGGCAAGGCAGACACAGGCCCACCCAACTTCACTGCATCCCAGCCTAGGGCCCTATCAGTGGGGCTCCAACCACAACTCACTGAGACTGCTGTAGGGCACAACACAACCTCTGCAGTCATCCAGCTCCCCTGGGTTCCTTCCTTTCCTCTATCCCTGGAGTACCTGTGCCTCAGGGTTGTCTTCACTCTCCTCCTCTAGCCAGGGGGAGTTCCCATATCTCTCAGTGTCAGGGGCAGCCAGCAGCTCCTCCCAGTCACAAGCATGCATCAATTCCCCCAAGTTTCAGGCAGGCCTCTGAGGCCCAGGCAGTGGGCAGCTCCCCAGCAAGGCAGTACTCCAGCTGGGGTGACAGCACTGATGAAGAGACATCCTTCCCCTCCGACAGCTCCCTCGCTCCCCTTTTATACTTCCTGTCCCATCCCTCAACTTCCAGTGGGGCAGGCTGGGTTGTTCTGGCTCCATCCACCAGGGGTCAGGCCATCTCTCTCTCTCCATCTCTGAGGGCGCCCACACCTTCCTGCTACACCTAGCAAGCTAAAGTCTTTACAATGTGTTAGAAAAAAGGCTCTATCTTCCTAGAAAATACCAAAATTGGCAAAGAGCAATGCTTACCCAATTTACCACCCATACATTCTGTTTGTATTTAATTTACTTAAACAAGGTTGCTTCTTTTTTAAACTTTTTGGTTTGAAATACCTGGAATAATTTCAACAAGCAGTAACCAAAACAATGTGAACATTTACTTACCAGCTTCTTTAAAAAAACCATTAAAGGAACTTCCTCCTCTCATTGTGTGCCATCTTTCCAAGGCCATCTGCTCTACGTTAGAGCCCAGCTGAAGGGGAAGGACAGACCTTGCATGCTCTAAAACAAGGAGAGCAGTGGCCATATGGGGAGGTGTATCTTTTCCTTCTACCATTTAGGGTTCTGAGGTTGGTGGTGTTTCTTCTTAGGAGCCTTAACATGACTGATGACAAATGTCTGTGTAATTCTAGAATTGTGAGCAATAATATAATGTTTCTAGTGTTTTTTTCTGTCACTGAGCCTTTTGGCTACGTGTCCTTAGCAGTATGGATGTGTGATCTTTGATTTGTGGTGACTGTGCATCTTAGGGCAGAGTTAAGGTTTGTTTGGTGTCATCTTGGTGACAGTAGTTCAAAAGGGCTGATTTGCCAGGTGATTCGACTGTGAATATATCTTTGGGTGAGGATGTGGGAGATGGTAATGGATGTGTTTACAAGACTTCATTCTATATTTCTGTGGTTTTTGAGTTTGACATTGTTATTTCCTGGCAACCTTAACTGATTTATATAAAGTGTTTTTTATTTGAAGTTCCTTGTCTTTTAAACATGTTTTAATAAAAAATAAATAAATATAAAAGTATGAACAGAATTAGAAGAGGTTTATTAAAGGGATAGCTTAGTGTGTCAGCTGGACAACTGCACATATCTGATAGGCAGGATGGGGAATGAGATGTGCTTGTGTCGTGAATGAGGCAGGGATCTGCAGGAAAGGAAAGGATGCTTTTGTGGACTGGGACACAGGAGTACTGGTTTCTGTTCCTGGTTCTGCCACAGATTTCCTGTATAGCACTGGGAAATAACTTAGGCCCAGATTCAGGAAAGCACTTAAACACATGTTCAAGGCTTGTGCTTAGCTATGTGCTTAAATGCATTTCCTGAAGAGATGCTCTTCAGCGCTGGAATCTTAAACAAGACTTGTTAACTGCAACTACTAATTGTTACCTGTCTCTTGGGTGCCCACTTTGAGAACAATTTTCACAAGTGCTGACTGCTCACAATTCCAATTGAAGTCAATGGCAGCTGCCAGTGCCCATCCCCTCTGAAAAAAACAGCTCTTGGGCATCTCAGTTTGGGCACCCAGTCACCAAGTCTCCCAGAATTAGTAGAAACTCTTGCAAATCTTGGCTTTAATCTCTCTGGGCCTCACTTCTGCTTTCTGGAAAAGGAGATAAATGGTGCCCTGCCTCATATGTCTTTTGTGAGGGTGAATTCATCCATAGTTCGGGCACCCAGGAACTGTAGTGATGAGCCCCATAGAAATAAGATTCTATATCCCCAAGGAAATTCAAAAAACCCAAACAAACAAAATAGCTGAATAACTCATTTAGTGCAGGATTTTGGCTGCTGTGTAGGTAACCAGGCATGGGAGCCACACACTGAATGATGAGGATAAAAAGAAATGTGGTACAGGGGCTTCACTCCCTGTACACCAGCTGTCGTGTGCATTGAATGAGATGGAAGTCCTGGGGAAAAATGAACATATGCTAATAGAAGGCTGCATCATAAGGCACATATACCAAGGGGCTGAGATAGACTTGTACAGGCACCTTTAAATCTGGCATGTCCTAATTTCTGGGTGTTTGACTTCTCAACCTTAATAATAACTTTAACGTGAGGCTTTTGTATCAATTTGTATATATTCATGAATTACATGAAGTATTTTTGTTAGTGTCTTGCCATGCATTTAGAGCATGAGTGTCCCCACCACCCTTTTTAAAATTTATACGGTGGGGAAAATATTTATTTCTTGCATTATCTTTTCAGGTTCAAAATAAACAAGAGAAGAAGCCTGGGCCTCCAGCCGCAGCCCCTTTGAAGTCAGCAGTCAGCCCACTACCTCTCGTACCTGTGAATAGAGTCCTTGTCAATGCCCCTGTGTCCATAAACATTCCACGTTTCTACTTCCCCAAAGGGCTTCCAAATGTCTGCACCAACCACGAGGAGACCATTGCCAGGATCGAGGCATCCTTTACAGAATTGGAAGATGAGAAAGCCAACATTTATGCAATGGGGAAAATTGCCAAGGTGAATGTGGTCACTCACGGTTTGGGGGTTGGTGACAGATGAATTAAATTGATAAATTATTTGCTGAGTTCTAGTTGCAGTCTTATGTTTTTCAGAGCAAATGTACTTACAGTTTGAATTTCTTATATAAGATTAAGGAAACAACAAAACAAGAATGAAAATTAAATTCTTCATGGGAGACGGGTGAAGCGTGTGTCACCTCTGATACATGCTGAGTCACATCTGACTCACAACATGGCAGCTTCGCTGGCCAAAAGGCAGACCCCTTAGAAATGCAGTGTTTAGCAGAGAGTAGAGTCAAAGCCATTACAAAGAGCACAGTTGCAAATAATTTGTCCACGGTATAAAGATAAATGTTGACCTCACCTATGCTAGTACAAATCAAGACTAAATGTTGGAATAAATGCATTATATGAGGGTTAGACTGGTGTTAGATCAGAAACTGGTCCTTTGCCTGCTTTTCTGTTCAGAACGGGTTCAGATTTTCCCAGTTTTATTTGTAATTGGGAATTGTTCACCACACTTTTATAATTTTTAGCCTTTATATTTTTCATGAGCATTTAGCTGTGGGCATTCAGGATATGAAAGTAGGGATTTCCACAGGTGGGTTATTTTGACTGAACACCTATCATGGACCCAGGTCCTGAGATGCATTAGTTACAATCTGTGCCCCTGGGCAGGAGTGCTGTGTATTGCAGCTGCAAACAGCACCAGTTGCCTCATGGGTGATGGGTTCTTTGCCACTGCAGTCCTAGGTGGCATGATGCAGGCAGAGACTATGGCTATGTCATACTTGGAGCTAAGCCTGTGATTTCCAGCTGGTGTAGATGTGCTTATAGCAGCTCTCATCAAATGAGCCTGCTAAGAATCAGAGTGTACTCCGAGTGGCACAGACTGTGGTAAGTCGAGTCGAGTACATACCCATGGGACTTAGGCAAGTTTGTATTGATGATGCGGCTTGGTTACACCACCTCCAGCACAGCGGTCTCG
Source organism: Pelusios castaneus (assembly GCA_007922175.1). Classification (NCBI taxonomy): domain Eukaryota; kingdom Metazoa; phylum Chordata; order Testudines; family Pelomedusidae; genus Pelusios; species Pelusios castaneus. The sequence goes on along the minus strand of ML685789.1, from coordinate 20,666,133 downwards.
TTTAAGGCATGATTAGAGAAGGGTATGGGCAGGTGAACCTCATCCTGCACAGGGCCATGGATGCTCATTTTGTATATAGAGCTCTGTCCGTCTGCAAATGAGAACCTGGATTTGGGGAACGGAACAGAACACTGGTCCAGAAGCAATTTGCAGCATTACCATATTCTTTTGTGTTTCCAGCATGTGCTCTACTAAGGCTGTTACTGCAGGAGCAACCATAAGATAATTCTCATTTGTTCAACGTACATGTTATTAAGACCGTAAGTGGAAAAGTGACATTCCACCCAGGAGGGGCAGTCTAGTTTCATTAGCAAAACTTCTGCAGAGCAGAGACTGGCCGTGTAATAAGTATGGCCACAGTTCTCATAACACACCATCTGAAAAGATGTCCAGGAAACCATCAATTCTAGGACAGAAAAGTTTAATGACTCACATTATGTGTTATGCAAGGACAGCAAAGGTAAAGGTAAAACCAGGAGATCTGTGTCTCCATCAGTGGTACCATAAGACAGCCGGGGTCGGCACATTACCTGATTACATCCAGCTGTGGCAAGGCCCACTGCCGTAATACAGTAGTACTGATATGACTCCAGATTGGGGGTTTTGAAGGAGGTGCAGTGGAACTAGCAGTCTTTATGAATAGACCAGTCGAGGGTGAACTTCCAACCTTTCCCACTGTATACCTAGGCCAGGCACACACACACAGCTGACTGAAACCAGGATGGTCACATCCTAAAGTAGTTATTCACTTGCTGGTGTTCTGGTAAGAAGGAGGACAGCTGCTGGAAAAACATAAGGGAGATGGTCCAGGAGACAACTTTGTTCAATATATACCAAGATAAATTTGTGAAAGAGGCTTTCAGTGGAAGGTGGGGCCTGTATCTTATTTAGTTCTGAATTCCAGCCAGAGTCACTTTGGACATGCCTGGATTCAGCTTGATCCAGCAGCTCTTCATCTGAAAAAACCAATCTCTTGTAGGCACCCTGACATCTCAGTGGTGGTTGCATCAGTTGAGAACGAGATACGAGTGGAGTGTTACTGGCCGGCTGTTGTCAGCAGAATCCATGACGTCTCATTCTCTCTCCCAGTTGTCTCAGGGAGGTATTGAAGAGAAGCAAGGATAGTATGGCTCATTGAGGGCCTTCAGAGAGGAGGAACAGTTACCCACCTCACTCCTTGGAGAGGAATGATAGGAGCTGGGGAGATGATAGAGCCAGGCTACCTACTCCTGCTCTGCTCTACAGGCACCTCAGCAGTACTGTGTGGTAGGCTGCAGGGAGTCCTGGCATCTGTAGGCTTTACAGTTACTAGTGCTGGCATCTCTGGGCTTGCTGTGTCATTTATAAATGTAAAAAAATCGCTTGAGCCCCAGCACCTTTCATTGCAAATTAAGCACTAAAGCAGGGCAGATCTTACCTGTGTCTCTGGCCAGGAGGAGGTCATTTAGTTCCAGTAAGGCAGTCGCTGTGCTGTGCTCTGGTCTGTACATAGATTGCAAGGCACCTAGGAGTTTGGCTGATGTAACCAGGAAGCTCTCAAATGAAACTACTTCCTCAGTTAAATTGTCCAGGAGTTTGAGGTTGGAGTCATGATGGTGACTGGAGAGAGCTGCAGGGCTGAGCATTGGTCTTTTGAAGTCTGAGTGGACTGCTGCATTTTTCAAGGATTTTGGCAGGTTTGCTTCTCTAAAGCACCATAGAAATAATTACATATTGGTTTTCCACAGCCAGCTCTTTGAATTACACCCAGATGTAAAATCCAGTGCAGATGCTGATCTGTAATCTCCTGTGTGATATGAGTTCTAGCTGATGGAGGCTGCATCTCTCTACAGGCACTGTCACAAGAAATGGGGTGCTCTTGCCTGTATGTAACATGCCAGGGAGCAGAGTATTCTTGGTGGAAGCTGCTTGGCTCTGGAAATTCCTTCACATGGTGGCCTGGTGAGGTACAAGGCCCAGCAGGTTCAGTGTCTTTGTATGAGAGCCTAATTAGGTTTTTTGACTGAATATACAGTTTGTAAATAAATGAGCCCTTTCTGTGACTGGATTGATGTCCACCCTTCTCAGATACAGTGTGTCTCTGTGTTTCATTTGCAGGTATGTGGCTGCCCTCTGTACTGGAAGGCCCCCATGTTCAATGCGGCAGGGGGAGAAAGGACGGGATTTGTATCTGTACATTCGTTCGTAGCTATGTGGAGACAGTGAGTACAGCATATATAAGAACATTCTTCCTAGGAAAAGGAAAAGGCTAGCCCCCCAACAGCCTTCGCTTCTAACACTTCTTCAATCCCGCTTTCCCACTCACCCACTAGGCTCTTCAAACCCCGCCTCATTCTGTCCAAGTAAATCCATATTTTAAAAACTACATTGATTTCAGTTGTCTTCCCCAGAACTCACTGAATGTTTGTTTGCCCGCTGCTTTAATAGATTCAGCATCCATTGACTAGGAATAACCCATATCTGCAAATGTTCCTTGTAGGAGGTACAGTGACGTGGACCCCGAGTCAGTTCTGAGATGGTATCATTCTCTAGCCAGGGGGTCCTACTCTGGGATGGAGTGCAGAGTCCTTTAATGCTCTAAATTGTTGGTGACCACTGTCTGATGTGCAGTTCCCCAGGGTTCTTTTGAATCTGGCCCATTTGGGAGGGGTGGGGGGAGAGTGGACCATGGCATCTCCTCCCCACTGCAGAGCCTCTCTTTGGCACACTTCCTGCTGCTGCAGTTTGAGTGTATCTACCCTTGGACCTCCCTGGCCTGTCTTCAGAGACCCTCCCCTGCCAAAGTGGACCACAGTTCCACAGCATGCAGTGTAAGTGGATTCCTTTTTCTTCTCCTTGCCAGACTATTTTTTGCTGTTTTAACCTTTCGTCCTACATCAGTTTCTCCAAGCCCCTGATTATTTTTATTACTCTTCTATGAAGACCTTCCAATTTTCACACATTTATAGATTCCACAGCCAGAAGGAACCACTGTGATTCTTGAATCTGACACCTCCTCCTCATAACACAGGCTAGAGAGAGCTAATCTCGTTAAAAAAAAATCCGATTTTGATTTAAAAATGGTCAGTGATGGAGAATTCACTACGATTCTTGGTAAATTGTTGCATTGGGTAATTACTCTTACCATTAAAACTGCCTTATTTACAGTCTGAATATGCCTAGCTTCAACTTCTAGTCATTGGATCACATTAGACCTTTCTCTGCCAGACTGAATATTTGGTTCCCTCGTGGGTACTTACAGACTGTAATCATGCCATACCCTAACCCAGAAACATATGGAAATAGGTCTTCATTTTAAAATAAGGACACCTAATTTAAAACACCCAAGTCCATTTTAGGCACCAAAAAAGTGGCCTGGTTTTTCAAAAGTGCTAGGTACCTACAAATCTCATTTGAAGTCATTGGGAACTATTTAATGTCCAGAAGTACTGAAATCAATCCACTTGTTTTACATGGCTAACTTTAGGTTCCTATTTTAAAATACCTTAGCCAGGATCTGATGCCTCTTTTCAAGGATAAGATGCCTTTGCAAGTGCAGCCAAAGGTGTCTCTGCTCTTTCTGCAGGAATCACATTGCACATTCCTGTCTAATTTGCCATCCACTATGCTATCAGCTGCTCCATTATAAAGTCCTATATAAAGCCCATTATAAACTCTCATTATAAAGCCCTTTTATGTAGCGTTGGCTTTGAAAGTTGGGTTAGCCTGAAAATTTCCAGATTTACTCTGAGACACAGCAGCATGTTTCGGCAGAGTCATTAAAACTCACACTGTTTTGAGTTCCTGGTTACTGAAAGTTTGGCCCATCTTCTGTTTCATTACTACCCTAAAAATACTCTTAACATTAAACTTTGACATTAACCTGTGCAAGAGGCAATTTCAATATCAGAAATAACCCCAAATTTAAAGAGTTGTTAATAGCTGGGCATGACTCTCCATCAGGCAAGCTGATGAAGGAAAAATATGGTGACTGAGAATACTTTTTAATATGCCCCTTAATGGGCTTTGCCTCCAGTGACTGTCCAAAGGGTATGCATGCTCAGCCCACTGCTCAAGAGACACCAAGAACCCTCTGCATTTTTAGCCTTTTCTTAGAGAGAGATAACCCATTTCTCTGGGGGACCATTGTGTTTACTCCTATTTTCAGATTGGTGTGATGGAGCCACTGGGATTAAATATATTGTCAATTCTGTATTTGGAAATAAGATGGATGATGTGTTCACGACATATGGAAATGAAATACTTTATATTTCAGCCTTAACTAAGGAGGAGCATCTACTAAAGTTAAACATTTAAAGCAGCAAGACCAGATAACATTCACCCAAGATTTACAGCAGCGCTGGCTGAAGAGTGGGTTCTTGTGGGAACCCACTGAAGATGAACTCTCCCTGCAATGCTCTGACTAAATGCTGTGCATCTGTTATCTGTTTTCTGCAGTTTCCTGTTTTCAGGCATTTTGAGGCCTGAGCCCAGCAACACTGAAATGTGCATAAGTTTATTCACCTGAGTATTCCCATCGAGTTGAATGAGACTTCTCACATGCCTAAAGCTACCCAGATGTAAAAAGGTCCATAGGACCTGTTGCTAGTGTCTAAGAATAAATAATTAATTCTTATTAATGCTAAGTAATCACTAGTAAATAACAAATAATGTATTTTAATTTCTGCAGTTCTTGAAAATTACTAAGTAATTGTTCTTTGAGTAACGTATTATTTCCATCACAAGTCTTCACCGGACTCTGGAGCCTGATATTTTCTACCTTGTTTCTCAGACCCTGTTAATGATTATTTTTCAGTCAGGTTTGGTGAAATCCTTGTCATTTCCTATTTGTGTGTGTGTTGGTTCTGTAGAAGCCAGTTATTTAGACAACTGTGTTAATCTTGACCGACAGTGTTTTGCAGTAGGAAATAGCGAAGACTGGAATAATGGTCCACTCCTCTGAAGTATTGAGTCCTCAGAAAGAAGATATCATCCTATAGAGAGCATATTTCCATTCAGTAAAGCACCACACCCTTTTTACAGCTCTTTTTACAGTAGGAATGGATTCCCCTTCACCACTTCCTGTACATGCCTCCCTCTCCACCTCCCCCACACACACTTTACAAAAGAAGCCATTGTTTGCCTCTTTGGGATGATTTGTATGCTAGGGAATTTTGTCAGTAGAGTTTGGCAGCATCCTCAAATACTGCAGTATTGGGAAAAAGATTAAACGACAGGAAAGAGATTCTATTACGGCATCTCATTGGATCCATCTTTAATGGAAATTAAATGTTAAGTGATCGTTTCTATGTTAAAAAGGTAGATCAAAACTATATAAGAAATGGATATCAGCAATATTTGTCTTGATTTTAGTAAGGCTTTTGACAGTCTCACATGAGGTTCTGATTAACAAGGAAATGTGATTTAGATGAAATTGCTATAAGGAGAGTGTACAATTGGTAGAAAGATCATACTCTAAGAGTAATTATCACTGGTTCATTGTCTGACTGGGAGGTGTATCTAGTAGGGTTCCACAGGTGTCAGTCCTGGGTCTGGTACCATTCAAGATTTTCATTAATGACATAGATAAGGAAGTGAAGAGGATGCTTATAAAATTTGCAGATGACACTAACTGTAAGGCTAATTAAGCACTGGAATAGGCTTTCAAGCGAGGCTATGAAATCCCCAACATTGGAGATTTTAAAAACAGGTTGGACAAACATCTGTCAGCAATGGTCTAAGTTTACTAGGTCCTGTCATAGTGCAGAGGGCTGGACTTGATGACTTCTCAAGGTCCCTTCCAGCCTGCTATTTCAATAATTCAATGAATATTGATTTCTAAGGGCCAGGTCTTCCCCTCTTACACACAGGGTGAAATTCACCTTTTTATAAAAGAGTAGCAAAAGCCCTGTTGTGCCACATACTTCCCTCTTAAACCCTCAAGTTAGAACCTAAATGGGATTCAAGTGGTATAGGTCCTGTGCTTTTGCTTTGCAAAAAAAGTGAATTTAACCTATTCAGAATAAGAGAGGCAAAGTCATGTACTAAATATGCAGTTTTCAGATACTGAGAACACATGAATCTTTCCAATTGATAAGCGAAGCTGAAAGTTTCAATGAAAAAAAAAAATCCAGGGCCAGTGGAGTTAAGGACAATAAGAATGAATGTTTAAAATGTATCAGAAGCAAATGCAATCCTAACAATGGTATAGGTCCAGTATTATATAGGTAGAGCAAAATTATCCATCATGATGCAGAAAAGGATCTTCTATAAATATGGGAATACATGTCTAAGATACCTTAGCATTGTAGCAAAGAGAACAAAACAATACATTTTTAGAAAATAAACACAGATTATTTTCTTCAAGTCTGAGCATTTGAATAAACACTGACTGAACACTTTACATACAGCATGGCCCATGTATTCCTCTTTCAGGCAATGAACTGTAATGATTATTTCTGAACATCAGCCGTAGAATGCAGTGAAACATGAAAAATAGAACAATGATCAGAAGCATCACAACCATGGCCTTTAGAGGACTCTTTCTTCAAGGCAATAATTGCTATTTGATGGTTGTCACAATTATGGAACTAGCTATGCCAATGTTCGGCCTCTTGCCCGTTAGTTGTCTCAGGGTGGAATATTCCACTCTTTGGCTCGACCCCCTGAGCATGAGGCCTCATATACCAATCCCTTGTAACCCTGTAGGGACAACAGGGTTTCCTTTCCTCTCTTCAGGGCCCTGTGATATTGACCAACAGCCTCCTTTCAAACAAAGACATTTTGTTTAGCAGCTGGAACAAGACAAAAAAGGATTTTAAAAATAGCACCCTGCTTGCATTGTCTTAGCTAACTTTACACTGCCGTACAAGCTCACTTAGATCCATTTTCCTCTTCCAGATGTAGAAACAGAACGGAACCAACATATGTTCTCCGAGCCAGCCCAGACCCTCTGTGTGTCTGTGTGACTCGGTCTGACCCAACCTGGTGAAGCTGGCATAGGCACTCTCCAGAGAATGGCTCTTGGAAAGTCTCCCATTTAATTCATGGGCATGCATGGGAGGCTCGCTAAGAGACTTTCCAAGAGCCATTCTCCACTCCAGATAGCCCCCCAGGGTGAAATATCCATCCCTTTTTTCTCGGACAGATAAACCACAGTAGTGACAGATCCAGACACCGTATTAGCAATCACTAAAGAGCACACCCATATTTGTCACAAAACTGTTAGTGAGAAACAGCCCTCAGCTCCTACAGAAACACTTGGGCATTGTTTCAAAGTATCAAGTAAGAGAATGGAATTTACCCATGAGATGTCAGGTTTGCATAATTTACATGGTCACAATTTTGCATAAATTTTGTAACTTCTGCCTGAAATTTGACACTTTAAATAAGGAACCTAACAGTAAAACTGTGATTGCTGATTGCTTTGTCCTTTGAGAATATGAAACGGTTCAAGTAATTCATAATCTTTTCTCTCGTAGGTTACTACAGAGCTGTCATGATGATGCATCTAAGTTCCTTTGCCTTCTAGCAAAACCCAACTGCAACTACGTAGAGCAGGAGGATTTCATCCCACTACTTCAGGTACATAAAACTTGCTCAGCAGTGACTGATGGAATGGGGAAAGATGTTGCTACTTTGGGATATTTTTTGTAACTTATTCAGTATATGTCAAGGGAACGCAGAGCTTTGGATGGGCTCCAATTGGGGTGGAGCTTTTTAGACTAATATTTAAATAATAATGTAAGGGGGCTCATTTTCAAAAGTGCAGAGCAGCTGCTGCTGTTGCTGCAGTCACTGAGAATTGTGCCCATTTAGGCCAAACTTGAGTTTGTCCCATGGCCTCTAATAGGGGTGATCATTTGGAATTAATGGGTAGCTGAACTGATTAATTTATCCAGCCCTGCATGCTGTTATATTTGAAAATCTCAACCCTTAACTCTGGAGAACACACCAGACACTGTGATACATGTATTAGACTAACATGTAAAACTTTTGCAGGTTAACAGTGCAGATAAGTTATTTAATTTATCTAATAACACTTCTTCCAGACTACCAAATGCAATCTAACATTGAAATCTTTGCAAAGAATTATGAAAATGGAATACTGTATATGCCACCTTGCCTATTACAAATTTATTTTCCATTCAACAGAAAGTTTTTCTTTGTATTCAGCCTAAATTATCCTTGCTTTAATTTCATTCCATTGCCTTTTCTTTTACCCTATTCACTGTATTAAACAAACACCCCTCTCCATGGCTGGTGTCTAGTTCCTTCAGATATTTCTGGCAGCTTAGTATGTTCCCTCTTAGTCATTGCTTAGCCAAGCTTGATATGTACTTTGTTCTTCTAATCTATCTTCCATAAATTAGTCCCTCCAGCTTCTCTGATCATTTTTTCATGCCTTCTCCGAGTCCCAGAGTTAATACAGTTTGATATTGTGGTGCCCAGTATACATAACCACAGAGAGGCCTTGTGAGGCAAGATTGGGTCTCTGAACTGGTGGTTTCCTTCCCACAAACAAAGCTGGTACCATTTTAGGGTGGATTTTCTCATGGTCCTTGGTGGCACTTTTCATATTTCCCCCCTAGGGCATGTGGCCTCTCCTGACTGACAGCAGCTCCATTTTGCAGCTGCCAGTGCAGTCTAAGAGATACACAATCTTTTTTGTAGATTCATAGATTCCAAGGCCAGAAGGGATCACTGTGATCATTTGGCCTGTCCTCCTGTATAACACAGATCAGAGAGCTTCCCGGAAATAATTAAAAATTTTAATGTTTCCTTGGCTGCCTGTCAATCAGTCAGTGGCTATTCACCACTATTCAGGGAAGCCATGCATATGCTCAGAGCCTCTCCAGTGTGCCCTGCTAGTGGGAGCAAAGTCATGGACACTTTCCCCTTGCCACTGGAGAGGTTTACAATGCTTATGCAGCCATCCTGATGGAGCGTTCTTTCATTCAGGATAGGAGCAGATTTTCCACAGCCATATGTCACAGCCGTGCAGCAGCTCTGACTGAATTCATTGCCCCAGGCCAGGATTTGGCACTAAAAACAACTTTTCTGAGAGAAATTCCAAACTACTTCAAGTAAATATGGAAAAGGTATTGATTGTAATTAGGTGTTTCCTGTAGATCACATGAGATTTTATCTTGGTGAAAGAAGATTTTAAAAAGCAGCTTTCCCTCTGTTATTGGACATTTTTTTGGAAAGATGCAAAAGGCTGTTTTTAAAGTCTTTCAGAAGAGGGCTTATTTCTGATGTATAACATATATTAATAATAGGGCATTTGGGGAGGAAAGAATCATATGGTCCAAGTAACTAAGAATTTTTTCTCTATCAGTAAAAATGAGTTTTCATCTGCTCACTAATTCTTCCTTTGTTTTTCTGTCTTTAAGTAAATCAAAATGGCCCAACAGGTGCGTATTGCCCAGAAAATGTCTCTACTTTTACAAGTTTCATTTTTAAAAAATTATAAACTAGCTTTTTAAATGTTGCATTTGCAGTTTGGAAAGTGCCACAGCTTCTCTTTGTAAACTCAGTAATTTTTAATCTCCCAATTATATTTTAAAAAATCTCATTTCAGCTTCACTTGGTTTTGTCTTTCAGGATGTAGTTGAAACGCATCCTGGCCTGACGTTCTTGAAGGATGCTCCAGAATTCCATTCCCGCTACATTACTACGGTAGGCTGTCGCCGGGAGTCTCTGCATAATCTTGACATGCCAAGTCCCTCTTGTCACACAATCTGTCACTATTCACATGAGCAAGTGTTCTGAGGTATTCTGAGAAGTGTGTGTTTTTACCAAGGCGATTAATGGTGAACTATTAATAGGTGTTATAGTAGGGATTTTAAAGCCTAAAGGTTTAAATGATAATCAGCTATTTAAAGATTTTAAATGCTCTAGCTTGGCAGTGAGGACCCAAGTCCAACATGGCTTCCTCCCTCCCCCTTTGTTTAACCATTTAAACATTCTATTTTTAGAACATTTAAACAGATTATTAATTAAACTAATTTTTACATCTCTACTTCCTCGCCAATGAAATAAGTGTGTGATTAATGGACTAGCACCTGGTCAGCCTGCAGCCATATCACAGATGGGCAGCTAAGATTCCACAGGGATGATCTTTGGAGAAACTCCTGTTGAGCTGAGTGGATTTTGGATCAGGCCCAGAGAGATCAACTGATTGCGCCTCAGGATGGTCTGTGGCAAAGCCTGTTATTAAATTCAGAACAGTGCTGTTCTGGACCTCAGAGATAATTAAGAATTAATTATCTCTGAACTGAGAACAGTGCCTTAATCACAGGTGTGCTTCCTCTCCTAGTCCCAGTCCTGTGTGATGCTCTGCAAGTCACTTATACCAATATTTTTCACAGATGGTCCCGTCTGCATGTAATTAAAGACTGTATCATAATGCATAAAGGGAAGAGGGATGAAATAACGCTGAATAGGCAATATTCATTCTGGAATTTCCTGACTTGAAAGTGCTTGCATGTAGCTATTTTTTAATTCTTAGCTGTGCATTTCCTATTTTTTTTGTAATTTAGTTTACTGATATGAGGAACCTTAACTAACATTCAAATTCCCCATAGCAAGTTTACCAAAAAAGGTTCAGAAGAAAGGTAAGACACTAAGATCCGGACCTTATGCAACAGAAACTTATGATGCACCCTTACTATGCTCTCACTACAAGACCATAACAACATGCAAAAGAGTGCCCTATGCAGCTTTTAAATATTCAATTATTATAATTAACTGCTCTCACCAGTGGGAGGAAAAAAGATTAACATTACACCTTACCCCTCTCAATTCTCCACCTGCTCTTCTCCAAAACTCAGGGAAAGTAGATGGGCTTTGCAGCATGCCCTGGAAGTCAGTCAGTTAGGGCAATTTCAGACCAGGATTAGGAGAGGAAGAACCAAAGTCCAGGGGCCCTAGCAAAGAGTGTCTTTATCAGCTGCTTCCTCTCTGCTTGGGGACTCTAACAGGGGCCCCAGTTCAGCCATATCCAGTTAGTGCAGCTGTGGCAGCAGGTCGTGAGGAGAGTGAGGTGAGCCAGGTAGGTTGGTCCCATGTCATTTAGGGCTTCATAGGTCAAAGCCAACACTTTCAACTCCATTCACAAACTAATTGGGAGTTGGGGCAGAGCACAGAGCACTGCGTGTTAGGCTCATGGTTAGGGCCCTGCCAAATTCATAGCTGTCGAAAATGTGTCTCAGACCATGAAACCTCACCTTCTGTGTATTTTTACCCTATACTATATACGGTAAAAGAATCCAGACGTTCACAGCATTTCTCAAACTGGGGGTCCCAATCCAAAACAGGGTCGCAAGGCTATTGTAGGGGGGATGTGGTATTGCCACCCTTTTGCACAGTTTTCAGAGTTGGACACCTGGCCAGCAGCCACTGCTCTCCAGCCACCCAGCTCTAACGTTGTCACAGAAGTACGGATGGACGTACCATAGCCCCCCTACAATAGCTTTGTGACCCCGTTTGGTCGGGACCTCTAGTTTGAGAATTCCAGAATCTTAAGGGCTTTAAATGTTTATATTGTGCCATTTAAATATATATGTTTTATCACAGAACTGTGAAATGTAAAATTTAAATATCTGAAACCACAAAATTCAAGATTTTTAAAATGCTATGACCATGAAATTTATTAAATTGGACCGAGACTTTGGTAGGGCCTTACTCATGGTGGGACATTGTCACACACTGTGGCAACACTTGTAAACTATGGGTCATAGACTCGGGCGCTGTGAAGGGGGAGTGAGACAGAAAAAACTCAGGAGCATTAAAAAATATAGGAAAACAGGTATCCTTTTAAGCCTTGTAAAACTGAAATAAATCTAAGTTCCAAGATCTGCCTAACAGTGTTACTCCCACTGTCAGGAGAAACTTTCCTCAAAGCTGAGCAGAAATTTTACCAGACTTCTGTGGGCCTCGGCCTAAGCTAAGCTCCCAAGTTACAGAACTGCCAAGTTCTAAGTTCCATGGGTGACATCTTATGCAAACAATTTTACATATTTGCAAATCATTTGCATGTGACCAATAATTCCAGCGTGTGGGCAGCACACCATGAGATGGGCAGCAGAATATGGAGCTGTTACTGCACAGAACATGGCAGCCGTGGCTGGGAGCAGGCAGGAGACTGGAGGGGTGCTAGGGTGCATAAGTGTGTGAGTGCCAGTAGCTGTCTGGGGGGTGTCTATGCCTGGGTGTTGGATGGTACAAGGGTGTCTGGAATAGGCAGATGGGGGAGTGCTGCTGGAAGGTGGGGGAGCACTGGGTAGGTGGCTGGGTGCTGAAGGGAGACGAATTGCTGACAGGAATTTGAGGGTCTGTATGAGGCAGTTGCTGGCAGTTGATGGGGAAGCTGGGGCCTATTCTATGTGGATTCTTACCCCACACTCATCACCATAGTGTCTGAGTATGTTCCAATTGTGCCTTAAGCAAAGTGTCTTTGCATCTGACATGTGTAGTTTGTTTTTTTCTCTCTCACCCTCTCCTTGTAGAGAACTGTGTGCACAGAGAGAGTTTTGGTTGGGTAGGGTGATTTTTCTTGGTTTTGTTTTTGATGTCCATGCTGCTGGCTTTGTATTAGAGAAGGCAGATCAAAGATGTGCCCCGTGCCCTTGAAATGGAAGGTGGGGAGGTTTGGAACGGTCCTTCGATCCTGGGTGAGTTTGTTACACAATCTGGGAACGGACCCTGAGAGAGCTCCGTCTCCTGCAGAGATGCACTCTACTGGTATGGCACAATGTGTCGTAGGACTGAGTGCAGCGATTGCCGTCTCCATCTCACATCACTAGACTCTTTGAGTACGTCTACACTTGAAAATTAAGTCGACTTAAGCTTGCTTAAGTCGACTTAATTTACCCCACGTCTACACTACAGTTTCCTTAAGTCAACTTAAGCAGCTGCTTAAATCGACTTAAGGAAATTCAGAGTCAACTTTAACAACACCTCGTATAAAGTCGACTTTGAGGCTTAAGTCGACTATTTAAGTCGACTTAAGCCAGTGTAGACATAGGGTAGCCCTAAGTCGACTATGGGTCCCTTCTCGCCGGGATCGCGGGGCTCGCTTCCTTCTCTCCAGGACCCGCGCTCCAGCTGCTGAGCAGCTGGAGCTCAGACCCTGGGGAGAAGGAAGCCCCACGCTCCCTCCTAGCTGGGACCCTGCGGTCCTGACCAGGAGGGAGAGCGGGAGACCCATGCTCCCTCCTGGGCGTGACCGCTTGGTCCGGCTAGGATGGAGCCCGGGGATCCCTTGGCCAGGACCGCTCGGTCCCGGCGAGGAGGGAGCCCGGGGCTCCGTTGGAGCCTTCGGGCTTCCCAGAAGGTGGAGCGCAGCAGTGCCGGTGATTGCCAACCCTCCGGCTCTTTAGGAAACCCCAGGGTTTCTCTAATCAGCTGGAACGCTGGCAACTGCTGGGTCCGCGTTCCAGGTGATCAGGTAAACCCCTGGCAGCTGGAGCGTGGGTCTCCGGCTCTTCCTCTTGGCGGGGACCACTCAGATCCCAGGGAAGTTCTCCCCAGGACCCGAGCGGTCTCGGCTAGAAGGATTCCCTTCTGCCCGGGACCTGAGAAGTCCCAAGCAGAAGGGAGCCGAGTGGTCTGGGGCAGAAGGGAGCTCCTCGCTCCCTTCTCCTGGACCACTCAGGGGCTTGCTGGCTCTCCTTGGACCGAACAAGTCAACTTAGAGAGTCTAGTGTAGACTCTCTAAATCGAGTTAGTAAGGCCCCCCTTAAGTCAACTTAGGAGTCCCGTGTGGACTCTCTAAGTCGACTTAATAAGGTCGACTTAAGTCGACCTAAATCCCCCAGAGTAGACATAGCCTTTTAAGTACCTGAGCTTAGGCCGTGGAGTGCCTTGAAGATAAGGACTGAGACCTGGAAATTGAGTCTATTCTTTGGGAAGTTGATGTGGGGAACAGAGAACAGGTTCAACGTGCTCATGGTAGCCTGTATTGCCATGGAAATGCACTGTAGTGGTCTGTACTAGTAGGAGTTTCCTAAGTGCAGAAGGCATCATGCCAGGGTATATCACATTGCCATAGGCCAGACGGGAGGTGATGAATGCATGAATAATGAAGACCAGGTCTTTGTCCACCAGGCTGGATGGAGTCTGCTAGCCAGCTGGAGTTGGTTCCAAGTGTTACTCGTGGATGTGGTCATGTGAGAGCTCATGGCAGCAAAGAGCCCAGAAGCATTCCTTGACTGTGGACTGTATTGACCAGTTGTGAGTGTGACTCTTCTACCAAAGGAGACTGCTCTGCAACTGCAGGCTACTGCAAGGACTTTCCTCTGCCCGTCAGCATCACTCTGCCTTGTTTGGGTTCAGCTTCAGCCAGCTGTCGTCACCCGTGAGCTGATCTCATCCAGCTCTGGGCCCCGCTCGCAGGGTTGTGCTGAAGGGCAGGTAAAGCTGGCCCTGGAGCCTGTTCCATCTGATCCATTCTCTTGGCCCCAGCCCTTTTCCCAGCCTGCTGCTGTTACCAGCTGCTCCATCTTCTCCTGGGATGCAGCAGGGGAGTGCAAAAGGAGACAGGAGACCCATGGCTGTGTGCAGAGCAGGTGCCACAGAGACCTCTGGTGGTCTGAAATAGCAGTTGCAACCATTCTTGCATCCCTGATGGATGCAACTGGACTAGATGGACCTTGGATTTGATACATTCTTGCTGTTCCTTTTTTCTCATGACAACTCAGCTGGGCTTTGGGAAAGCATACAGGGCTGCCAAGAGCATCATGTTCAGTGAACTGCCAGACATCTAACAGCCACAAAGCTGGCCACAGTCTTTAAGAACTAGAGTAAATCTTTCTAACTAACAGGCCTCTTGCCTAGACCTGAACTCCAGATTAACAGCAATCTCCCAAAGCTGAAGCAGTTCTTTCTCTCTCAACCAAGTTACTCAAGTAGGCTGGATTTCTTTCAGAGCTAGGGACAGTACTAGGTAGCCTGCAGCACTGCACTAAACTGCAGCCTATCAGCAATGATTCTGCTGTGGCCCACTCTGTCAGTCACACTCCTGGACAGTCGGGTAGCCCAGTTCTGCCTCAGCTGCAGGTACAGGATAAATCTATGCAGGGTGCGCTGCAGCTGTCTAATTGCCAGGTGGTCAAGGCATGGATGAAGCAGAAAGGTCCATGTCTGAAAGCAGTGCTTGCAACCTGCCAACTCAGTGTAAATGAAAGGAAGCTGTCCTGGCTGTTCCTGGTCCCCGAATTCTAGAATGAGAACTCTGACAACAACTCTGGTGTTAGGTACTGCACAGATTATAAACAGACAGTCCCGGCTCCGAATGACTGACAGCCTAAAGCAGTGATTCTCAACCACTGTGTCGGGACACAAAGGTGTGTCACAGAAAATTGGCAACTGAGCTTGGAGCCACTGCCTCCTGCTGCTCTCTGCTGTCCTCAACAGCCTGCTCCTGCTGCATAACACAGGCAGTAGCCAGGGCCAGATGAGTACAGGCATTTAGGGACTACAACACAGAGATTGGGGTTGGGGGCACTGCTTGCCCCACAAAACTAAACCGAGCCCCATCGAGTCAGACCACCAGGGCACCATCCTGTACTGGATTGACTCTGCTCCCACCCAGGTCCCGTGGTGCAGCATCCTGCTGAGCACTGCAGTCTCCCAAGCGCTCCCAGCCCAAGCACCACCATCACTGGCAGATTGTAGTGTGTCATGCAGGGAACATCATCTGTCAGGTGTGTCGCAACGGAAAAAAGGTTGAGAACCACTGATCTAAAGACATACGCAGATGAAGTGGCAGATACAACATACAAGCAAATGAGTATGGTAAAGAATTGGCACTGTTGGCATTATAGTTTTATTTATTTATTTGGGGTTCAACAAAAGGTGGACACAGCCCTCAATGAAAGTGGCAGATACTGTCCATTCCATATCATCTGGTTGTTTCCCCCAATCAGTATCACCGCTGTTTTATCTGGATTGAGTTTTGTGCAACTAGTCTTCATCCATGCTCCAGATTCCTCCATACACTGTATAAGGCAATCAATCCACTATAATTCAGATTTCCTCACTAACACTTCCAGGAGTCACATGTATGCATTAAAGGGGGGGAAGGCAAATGAACTCTACCGGAGTTTGCCTATCACTATGCTAAGAGAGCATTTGCAAAAAAAGGAAAGGAACTCCCCATACACAGCCCTGTCCAGCCTTGCTGGGATCCACAGACAACTCAGCATCTCCATGGTTATCTATTTCAAAGGCAGCTTTAGTATCAGCAGGGACCATCCTCATCCTCTGGAGTTGATCTGCCAATTCACTTTGTTGTATCCAGGGTCAGTATCCAGATTGACAACAATATTTTTTCCTTCCCACATGGCCACAGTGTAAGAGCCTAAAAAATCATTTGTTGTAACTGGTCAGGCTAGGTGTGAGACTTCCCCACCAGCTATATAGTAACTTTCCATACTGTGCCAATTGTGGCAGGTCATTCCTAAATTGAGGCGACCTATGAAGTAGAGGCTGGGAAAAAGATGCCATGGCCCATTTCATTAAGAGTTGGAAGGGAGTTCCTTCTGTTAAACAAACAACAGCATTACACCAGGCCCTGGAAAGTATGGTCTGTCTTATTGGGCATCTGTGCCCCTCCAAAGGAGTGTGTGAAATGCCACATACAGTGATACGGTGGTAGCGTGTTTGGCTGAATTAGATACGGTTCCTATCTGGTGGCACTATAATAATCTTCTATTACTTTTGTTTTACTCTTCATGTCTAGGAACCGTACTCATCGCAACCAAATACAAGAAAGAACAGATAGTTAGTACATATTCTAAGGGACCATTCAAAATGAAGTAGTCCATTAACACCCTTTACCTCATAGGACAAAAAAGGGGGTTAGTTGATTACAGCTCATTGTAATAAGCCATAAATCTGGTATCTTTATTAAGACCATGATTTTTAATGTCTAGCAGAGTTATGAATTTAAGCTTACAGACTCATCTTTTGAAAGTCTTTTGCAGTTTTCTTTTGAGGATGAGCTTCAATAGGTCAGAGGTCAGATATAGAGTGATCCCTCTGTGAAACTTATTCACCCAAAGGTTATAGGATATTTTTGCTTTTATCATTTTCCTCTCTGAGTTCATGTGAGTGTAATAATTGTCGATCTCACCCACATAATTGTGACTGTGGCATTCGGTGCACCACAACTTGCGATGGGCGTGTGTAGGATCCAGGGGTCTTGAAAGGTGATTTGTGGGAGGTGTTGATCATCATAGCAGTGATGACATGTCTGAGTTTTGCATCTGTTATTCTGATAGGGTTTGGTGCTGCATCCTGGTCTGTGCAGATGATGTGGTCTCCATTGGATCTGAATTGTAGTTGTTTGATGATACCCCTGTATGGGTTCCAGTGTAGTGTGGCAGGTGGCAAATAGGGGTATAAGGAGATTTTATTTCTGTATTGAAGTAGGTTCTCTCAAGGTATTTCAGTGACCCATTTCATGATGTGATCTACTTCTCTGGGTAAGTGTCTTTGTTTGGCGAAGGTGGTTTTAGCTGTGTTATGGTATATATCTGGGACTTTCTCCTTGGAGCACATTCTGTGGTGTCTGAGTGCCTGACTGTAGGTGATAGATTTCTTCATGTGTTCGGGGTAGTTACTGCATCTATAAAGGTAGAGGTGGTAATTTATGGGTTTCTTGTGTATAGTTGTCTAGGGTTGCATTGTTGAAGCTGATCATGGTGTCCAGGATGTTGATGCTAGTGTAAGTGTGTTCCACAGAGAGTTGAATGGACAAGTGGTGATCGTTAAGATTGTGAAAAATCTATGAAGGAGTTTAAATCATCTGTCCAGAGGATGAAAATGTCATCGATGTATCTCAGGTATATCATTAGTTTCTCGGTGCATTTGTCTAGAAATTCTTCAAAGTGGCCCATGAAGAAATTAGCATATTGGGGAGCCATCCTAATGTTCCTATGGTTTAAACAAAGTATTTGTTGTTGAATGTAAAATTGTGATGGATGACGTTGACATGAATGAGTTTGGCGATGTGTTTAGGGTAGATATCTGAGAGTTGTTCATTGTCATGTAAATCGAATTTGTAAATTAATATTTTCTTTTAATTATTGATTAAAACAAATGAATAAATTCTGTTCAGCTTTACAAACTGGTGTAATTTAGCTAATGGATACCTTTAAGATTACTATTCATTTGTTTGCTTTTGTAGGTTATACAGAGAATATTCTACATGGTCAATAGATCCTGGTCTGGGAAAATCACTCTAACAGAGATGAGGAAAAGCAACTTTTTGCAAGTATGTCATTTCCTTAGCTTTATATAAAAAGAGTATCTATTCTAAAATATCTGTGTTCCTGTAGCCCCTCCAGAGGTTCCTGTTCTAGAGAAAAACTGTACGAGGTTAGTGAGAGCCTAGCCCAGGGTAGGATCTCTAACATATATTCACTAGTGCTGCATTGAGAACAAAGATGTACATCTTATTTCTTTCTGAAAGGGTGAGTCCAGTACTTTCTATATTTGACATGGCAGAGTACTAGATTGAAAACTAGTTAAGGCTACTCAAGTGCCTCTATTACCAACATAACCATACAAACAAAAATCTGGACAAATCTTTTTTAAGTACTTCAGAAGCAGGATGCCTGTTAAACAACTAGTGGGGCCATGGGACGACTGAGATGCTAAAGGAGCACTCAAGGAAGATAAGGCAAGGAGCTAAATGAACTCTTTGCATTGGTCTTCATGGCTGAGGATGTGAGGGAGATTCCCAAACCTGCACCATTCTTTTTAGGTGACAAATCTGAGGAACTATTCCAGATTGAGATGGCATTAGAGAAGTTTCTGGAACAAATTGATAAAAACTGTAATAAGTTACCAGGACCAGTTGGTATTCGCTCAAAGAAGAAACTCAAATGTGAAATTGTAGAACTACTAATTGTGGTATGTAACCTATCATTTAAATTGGTTCTGTATGAGATGACTAAAGGATAGCTAATGTGACATCAAGTGTTTTAAAAGGCTCCAAAGGCGAGCCTGGCAATTACAGGATCATAAGCCTAACTTAGTACCAGGCAAAGTGGTTGAAATTATAGTAAAGAACAGAATTATCCGACACATAGATGAACACGATTTGTTGGGGAAGAGTCAACATGGTTTTTGTAAGGAGAAATTGTGGCTCACCAATATACTAGACTTCTTTGAGAGGCAGGGCTGGATTAAGGGGTCTCGTGGACCCAAACTATCCAACACTGTGCCCCCCCCCACTTGGGGCCCTGGCCCCCCACAATGGCAGCCTGCGGTTGGACCAGCGCTGGGTGGGGCCAGAGGCTGTGCTCTGCGATGCTGCAGCCCCTGTCCAGATGGTCTGCCCTTGGTCAGCCCAGAGCTGGCTGTCATGCAATGTGGCCCCCAGTGCAGCCCTCCAGGGCCCTGGGCCCCAGAAGGCCACATTGGAGGCCACCCCATGCACCAGCCAGACCTGCCCCTGGAGTAGACCGAACATGCGTCGGCATGCCCCACTCCCCACCTGCTGGCCCAAAGGCAGGGTGAGCACGCCTCTGGCCTCACTCCTCCCAATGCCTCTCCAAGCCCCACTGGCACTGTGCCAGACTGAGGAGGGCGGTGGAGGCTGGATACTCTCATCACCCCAAAATACATAAACTACATTTGACAGCGTGGTATCTAGTTGGTTCCAATCAGTTGAACTAGAATATTCAAAATCAGGCTGTCACATTCTATTAAACAGTAGAAAACCAACCACCAGGAAAACTTATCTGCAGAAATGGAATAGATTCCACTCCTGGTGTTACAACAGATTGATTTTGCCAACATCTTCAATTCCACACATACTTACTAGAACTGAAACAATCTGGGTTCAAAATTAGCTCACTTAAAGTCCACCTCTCCTCAATCTCCATATTCCACGATCATATCAACAATTTAACGGTTTTTAACCATCCAATCGTGAAACCATTCCAACGGGAATGCAGAGATTCTATCCAATTATCCGTTCCCCTGTAACACCATCAACTGGTATTACAATCAATCATGAAACATCCTTTTGAACCATTGGCATAATGCTTACTATATCATATGGCTATGAAAGTCCCCTTCCTCATAGCTATCTCACCAGCCAAGAGGGTAGGAGAGATCAGTGCCATGGCAGATACTCCTTACATAACATTTCACAAAGACAAAGTGACATTACGACCCCACCCCAAGTTTTTTCCTAAAGTAGTATCAGAATTCTGCATCAATCAACCCATCTATTTACCTACCTTTTATCCCAAGCTGTCTGCACACACTGGATATCAGTCGTGCACTGTCCTCCTACCTAGAAAGAACAAAACCATTTAGAAAATCAAACAAACTGTTTATATCCCTGCAGAGCACTCAAAGGGTAGACCCATATCTAATCAGACACTCTCAAAATTGATAAAGGACTGTATACACCAGGGGTGGGCAAAATACAGTCTGTGGGCCGGATCCGGCCTATCTGAGCCCTCTGTCCAACCTGCCGCCCCTGAGCTGCTCTCCCCACTCCCTTCCCCCCCACCTGGCTGGAGCTTCATAGCTCCGGGGCCGGCGCTGCACCTCCCCCCAGCCAGCATTGTGCTGCTCTGAGGCTGTGGCCAGCGCTGTGCCGCCCCCTACAGCTGGCACTGCAACACTCTGGGACTGGCGCTGCCACGGCACTGCCTCCTTCTGCCCTGCCGGCTGGCGCTGCCACGGCACTGCCTCCTTCTGCCCTGCCGGCTGGCGCTGCCACGGCACTGCCTCCTTCTGCCCTGCCGGCTGGCGCTGCACTGCCTCCTTCTGCCCTGCCGGCTGGCGCTGCACCGCTCCGCTCTGTGGCTGGGGCCGGTGCTGAGCCAGGTCCAGCACTGTGGCATTCAGGGACTGGGGCAGCGCTGCTTGCTGCACTGCCCCCTTCTGTCCCCTCCGGCCAGTGCTGCACTGCCCCCTTCTGTCCCCTCCGGCCAGCACTGCACTGCTCCAAGGCGGGGCTACAGTGCACCAGAGCCGCGGCCGGCACTGCCTGGTCCCCTTCCGGCCCCCTCTGACTTTCCCTCACCCCTGGGCCAGCTGCCCCTCCCATTCGCCAGCTCCCCTCGTTTCCTCCCCCATCGGCACTCCCCAGGTCCCTTCCCCATCAGTTCCTCCTACCCCCCTCCCCATTGCAGCCCCAGGCCGGCTCTCCCCTGCCATCACTGGCCCCCCTCTAAATATTATTGCCCACCCCTGGTATACACACATGCACCCAACAAAATCAACAGCCTCCCACACAGTGCTAAAACCCACTCTACAAGGGCAGTATCTACCACCACTGCTTTCCTAAAAAATGCTGCACTTACAGACATCTGCAAGGCTGGTACTCGGTCGTCTTTGCACACTTTTAGCACTCGCTATGCAATAGGCAAAGCCTCCGTAAATGATGCAAACACTGGCAGAGCTACTATCATCTGTACACCCAAGTCCCTCGATAACTGCTACTTCGTCACCTGGTACGGAGCACCCACAGGGACATCACTAAGAAAATGTGGCTCACCTCTAGTAGCTTGTGTTCTTTGAGATGTGTTTCCCTGGGGTCTTCCACTACACTCCCTCCTCCCCTCTACCTCAGGGTTCTCACATGGACTCTGCAGTGGAAAAGGAACTGCGATGAGGCCATTGCGAGGTATGTTCTGCACATGTGCAGCCACAAGGACTACTGCTAAAAGACCTCCAATCAACAGCGCGGGATATGGCAACACCTGGTGTGGAGCACCCACAGGGCCACACAACTCAAAGAACACAAATTACTACAGGGGAGCAACCTTTTCTTTTCTACTTGGATGGGACTAAACCTTCTAGGGCCTTCCCCAAATGGTTTGTCTCTTTTGCACACAGAATTAAAGGGGCCCCATCTCAACTCACTCTCCCAGTGACTTAGTGATGCATGCTCTCTTGCTATGAGACTGCTATCATCCAGCTAACCCTTGTGTTGTAGCCTAGTTTATGAATGTAGCTCTGTTGAAGAATGTTCCCAATGCAGGAATCTTCAAAACTGCCATGTGTGCTTCAGGTCACACCTTCTTGAAACATCACGCACTAGGGCAGACACTGTTTTTGGTACTACTAGTCTTCAAATAGTCTGAGCTATTCTTCACATGGCCTCCGAAACACCCACTTCCTATAGAGAGTCACCTGAAGGGTCACTACTTGATGAAGAAAGAGCGGTTACATACTCTATACAAAACTTGATTTTCTACGTTTCCTTCCCTTCTGCCTTAGAGTCTTTGTGGGCCTTTATGGGCCTTTGTGGCAGAGAAGGAACGAAAGGCAATTCATCTGACATGGCCCTATGTACCATACGTATGGGGCACAGGGTAAGCTAGGACACATGCTTCCAAAAGTCTGGTCAAAGACACATGGGCACCTAAAGTGGAGCCCAGTAAGACAAGCATCCTGAAGAGCTCCAGTGATTGTACAAGCTAAGTAATTTCTCCGTCCATGCACATAGGGTTGGGCATCAGGGAAGGGACAGGAAGAATTATACAGGGAAGGGATAGGATGAATTACCCTGACTTAGGTGGGGCACAGTGAAAAGTTTAACTGTTCAAAAGACTCCTCAGAAGCCTGAGAGCTACCAAGTGGCTGAGGGAGAGGGATGGAGGAAATGCAAGGACTAAGGAGGCCATGGCAGGAGTGAGACCGCTCATAGCTCTTAGAATCCTTCACCTAAGCAGCATACATCTCATTTGGGTTCCTCTGAAATGACCCATGTGCTAAGCTTGGGGTTAACTTGCATTTGAAGCTGAGGAGGCCTCCTAACCAAGCCTGTTTATTGTGTCGACAAACTGCCTAGAGAAACACAGCTCCCTGACATCCCATATTCTTTTACTGCTCTTAGAGCATCTCAAATTCTTAAGTTACAAGAGGTCTGGGCAGTCCCTTTTCATTTTCTTTAAGGCCATATGGAAGTGGTGGTGTTTACAGGTCTAGTTTGCGTGTTGTTCATGTAGACATGCGTATCAGGAGATCCATGTGTGAACCACTGTTGCTCCTTGCTCATCCTCCTGGTAAATGATGAATATATTTGAATAATCAGAATCAGTTTACAAACAGAAAGGGTTACATTTCAGTGGCAGATTAGTTCACAGTGTGTAACTTGTCCTCTGGGCCAGTGCCCTGGTACTCAACCAATCACTGAAGCATCTCCTGTACAGTCTAGAATTAACTTCCCATCCCACTTATTCCATTTTCAGACTCTTGCCCTCTTGGAGGAAGAGGATGACATAAACCAAATCACAGATTACTTCTCCTATGAGCACTTCTATGTCATCTACTGTAAATTCTGGGAGCTGGACACTGATCATGACCTCTACATCAGCCAGAAGGATTTGGCTAGATACAATGATCAAGGTGAGTTGATCCCCTAGGCTGGGACACGTGCTGAGGATGGTGATAAGTGAAGCCGGTGGAAGTTGCAGGAAAAGGTAAGTCTTGCCTTGCTGGGAAGTTTTTATTTAAAATGGCAGCAGCCTGGTGTTGCAACACCGAGGAGTCTGTGCAATGTAATTTAGTGAGCTGGGCTGACCCCTGCGCCCTGATCCACCTTGTGGGGGTTGCTATGTCCCCATATAAATATGTGAAGCCAGTAAAGCTGAATGGGGTGGAAACCACAGTGCTTGTGAACTCAGGGTGAAATGACACTACTCTCAGGGAAATTAATTAAGCGGACTCAGTTAATGCAGGCCAAACACCCGAGGGTAACCTGTGTCCATGGAACTATTACCCCACAATTCCAGTAGAAATCAAGATTCAGGGAAATGTCACCAAGGTTACTGAAGGGTGGTCTGTAAGCTCCCATACCCTGTCCTCAAAGGAAGGGATTTCCCTGGGTTTGGAAGTCTAAGAGGGATTGGAAGAAAAGGGGGATCCCAACGTACATAAATCCTCTTCAGCAGAAAGTTCCCCCCAATGTTCTCTGAGATAGCTCAGGATCTATTCCCCATTCCAGGAAAGGCTAGAAAGACCAAGCAGGAAAGGAGGGCCGCTGAGGCTTTGGAAACGGATTCTCACTCAGGGCTAGAAAGCTGCCCTCGTAGGCAGACAGATGCAGACAGCACATAAGGGGACTGACTGGGGAGAAGAGGGACTGGAGTCTGAGCCCAAGCTTGACCCCACTGAACAAGAAAGAAGGGAGACGGAGACAGGCACACTTGATTGTGAACAGCTCAACCCTGTGTGGGAAAGTTGTGGGCAAGACCAGGCAGAGGATCCGAGGAATGATAATGCCAGGAGAGAGGTTGTGGAAATAGATAGGGTGCCTTTGGAAGGGAAAGGCTGGGGATCAGGGCCCTAATTCATAATCAACAAGGATCTATTTTACCGGCTCACCCAGATACAGGGACTGGAGGTGCAGCAGCTTCTGGTGCCACAAAAGCATCAGAAGACAGTGTTGAGGCTAGCTCACAGTCACCTCTTTTGGGGACACCTAGGAGTGGAGAAAACCCTGGCATGGGTCCTACGGAGGTTCTTCTGGCCAGGCGTACATAAAGCTGTCCAGCGGTACTGTGCCTCTCACCCTGAGTGCCTTCTACACAGCGCCTGTACACACTTATGGGTCCGTCTAGTTCCCCTGCCGCATATGCAAGACCCATTTGAGTCAATAGCAATAGATTTGGTGGGGCCCCTGGAGAAGACAGCACAGGGCCACCAACACATATTTGTTGTCTTGGACTATGCCACCCAATACTTGGGGGTCATTTTGTTACGGAACACTGCTTCCAAAACTAACAGCAGAGCTAGTAAAGATCTTTGCCAGAGTGAGGCTACCTAAGGAGATCCTGATGGATCAAAGGACCCCCTTCATGTCGAAGGTACTGAATGACCTATGGGCCCTCTTCATATATGGGCCTTGCAGACTTTTGTTTACCACCTACAGACTGATGGCCTGGTGGAAGGCTTCAACAGGACCCTCAAGGCTATGATCAGAAAATTAGTAAGTTGGGAAAGACTGGGATATCCTCTTGCCTTACCATATGTTCGCATTCCAGGAAGTTCCCCAGGCCTCCACTGAATTTTCTTCCTTTGAGCTATTAGATGGATGACACTCCCCAGGGCACACTGGAGATAGCCAGGGAGATATTGTATTTAATTATTTGCTGAAAGAAATGTGGTTTTGGTTGGTGTGAGCCATTTGCACATTTAGCACACATTTACTGAATTGTTTCACTGATTTGACAAAAACTGATGTGGTTCAGAAAGGGCTAAACTGAATGTTGTCTGCGGACCAACTGCAGAATTCTTTTTGATTTGCTGAAACTTCTGACTCAGAATGAAACTTTTTTCACTTAGTCAGAATGGCCAGTGAACCAAAATGGCCAATATTAGCCCCGTTCTAGGCCTGAGAGTGCAAGCTTGCAGTCTGCCACCATAGTGCTCAATGGGGCAACTGTCGTCTGTTGAGCTAAACAAGCCTTTGGGCCTCACTGCCACAAATCCTCACATCCCTCTGGCAGTCCTGGCTCATAGGACACGTCCCCCCCCGAGCTAATATAACTAATATAGCATGTGTCCAAGGTGTTATAGCTGGGTAATCTGGAGCTGCTACATTCTAAGGGGGGAAGTAGTGTTTGGAGCTTTAACAGCTACTGTTTGCAAAGCTGTTAAAGTTTCAGATGTACTAAGCTAACGTGCCAGGTGGGGATGGAGGTGTCTGTTGCCCATTCTTGTAGTGTCAGATTAATGTATGCATACAGCATGAGCACACAGCTCTGATAACCCATAAGTCTAACAGAGCCTACCTGTTGAGACTTCATTTTCTTCATTTCCAGCTTTATCGACCAGGATTATTGAGCGGATATTCAGTGGTGCAGTAGTGAGGTAAGGAATCACACCCTATGAAGTGAAAGCTCATGCGATAAATAAATTTGTTAGTCTTTAGAAGTGCCACAGGACTCCTTGTTTGTTTGGCTGGGGAATGAAATGGAGAACTGGAAGGAAGCAAAAACTAGACCAGGCATCCTGTCACCCTTAGTTGGAGATGTGTACAGGCACATGGCTATTGTGAGGGAAAGACGCTAGCAGCATTTCTGTCATGGGGTAGGGCCAATCTGAAAAGGAAGAGCGCCACCTTTTGGTGATTATAGAAAATAAATAAAATCACTGTCAGATTAGCACCGTTCCCAACCTCATAACTGTGGGCCATACGAGAAGACATGCATATGCTGTAGGTGTGGATGTCTGGCCCATAGCAGTGGCAGGCAGCTGGAGAGCACACTTCCACAGTTTCTGTTAAAATAAAAACAAACTGTTTTGGGGAAATACTTCAAAAGCCTCTTCCTCTTTCCTGTGACAGTAGGGAGGCAAATGCAGTGTTCACGCTCAGGAGCCCTTCCCCTCCTTGCCTTCCCCCTCACCCCAAGTGAGTTCAGGCCCAGTCAGAGAGGGAGGGGATAACCAATACTAATTCACTCCTACTGCTCTAAAGAACTGAAGCCTGGGTGTTCTCCAGGGTGACAATTCCCAACTTGTGCCCCACAAGGTGCTTTGGGTGATATGTGCATGCTATCACTGACGAGCTGCTTTGGGTCTTTCAGAGGCAGTGAAGCTCAGAAGGAGGGACGGATGAGCTATGCAGATTTTGTATGGCTCCTCATTGCTGAGGAAGACAAAAGGAGCCCCACGAGGTAGGATGTCTCCATTAGCTTGGAAGGGCATGAAAAGAAACATGCAGACAGCTCATAGGATTACAGGAGCTTGGGAACCTGCTGGTTAGTGCAAAGGCTGCCCACCCAGGCTTCTGGGGGAGGTAAGGAGTGAACTTGGTGGATAACCCTGCTCAGGTAACTTGTCTTTGCCAGCGGAAAACTTTGCTTTTAAAGTGACCTTTTTTCTAGCCCCTGGCTTTTCTCAGTGGTCTCCAGTAACGTCCCATGCTGTCTCTGGCCCCATGTTTGCTTAAGGCTGTGTTCAGGGAGCAGGGCTGAAAAGGCTGGAGAAACCTTAATTGTCATTGTCACCATGCTGGCAGGCCCTGCTCCTTTCCTCAGCTCAGCTTACTCCTGGGCAGAGTACAGTGTCCCTGGCTGCCTCACACCCCAGCACCCCTCCACAGGTACAGGAAGGGCGCTACAGCCATATCAGCAGCAGATACCCCACATGCCAGCACCAGGGGCATCACTAAAGGCAAGGCCCCAGCAGCTGCTCCAGCCCATGCCTCCCATTTCACCTTCCAGCAACAAGGCCCTTCCCTAGCTGGCCTGCATGGAGAACTATGTGCCAAGACTCCCAGCAGGCACCAGGCCTCCAGCCCTGATGCAACCCCTAAGTAGCAGGGAGCCAAGCAGCATTCACTCTGGCATGGAGGCTGCGATGTAAGAGAGGGTGGAGGACCTGGACATCAGTGATCCATCTTTCTCCCCCATGCTCCTCTCGTGTGGCAGATAATAGTGCATCCTGCACTGGCTGTCATGCTTCTGCCAGGTCACTTTGCCCTCCCAGAGGGCTGCTAACGATGCTCCATCCCTCCGGCTGTGAAGCAAGCAAGCTTGAGGGCTTTGGCAACCCTTGGGTTCAGGACACCCTCATCCAATCATGCATCTGTCTCTTTTGTGGGATCGATTGCAGCATCTTCCACTCCCTGAGGACAAAGAGGGGGCAAGGACGGAGCACAGTACCTGCTTACAGACCAAGGAGGGTGTGTAAGGTCCATCCCAGATTGTTATGTGGAGGTTATAGACTCAGACTTTAAGGTCAGAAGGGACCAGTATGACCATCTAGTCTGACCTCCTGCACCATGCAGGCCACAAAACCTCACCCACCCACTCCTGCAATAAGCCTCTAACCTAGGACTGAGTTATTAAAGTCCTCAAGTCATGATTTAAAGGCTTTAAGACACAGAGAATCCACTAGCAAGTGAGCCATTCCCAATGCTACAGAGGAAGGTGAAAAACCCCCAGAGCCCTAGCCAATCTGCCCTGGGGGAAGATTCCTTCCCAACCCCAAATACGGTGATCAGTTAAACCCTGAGCATGTGGCCAAGTCTCAGCAGCCAATTACCCAAGAAAGAATTTTCTGTAATAACTCAAGAACCCACCCCATGTACTCTCCTTTCTTAGACCCCTGGCATATCCATCACACATAGTCAAAGATCAGTCAGTTACCAAACTAGGCCGTCCCATCATACCACCCCTCCATAAATTTATCAAGCTCAGTTTTGGAGGCAGTTATGTTTTTTGCCCCCACAGCTCCTCTTGGGAGGCTGGTCCAGAACTTTACTCCTCTGATGGACAGAAACCTGCATCTAATTTCAAGCCCAAATTTCCTGATGGACAGTTTGTAACCATTTGTTCTTGTGTCCACATTGGTTCTGTACTCAAATAATTCCTCTCCCTCCCTGGTATTTATCCCTCTGATGTATTTATAAAGGGCAATCATATCCCCCCTCAACCTTCTTTTGGTTAGACTAAACAAGCCAAGCTCCTTAAGTCTCCTCTCATAAGGTAGGTTTCCATTCCGCGGATCATCCTTGTAACCCTTCTCTGCACCTGTTCCAGTTTGAAGTCATCTTTTTTAAACATGGGGGCCAGAACTGCACACAGTATTCCAAATGAGGGCTTACCAGCGCCTTGTATAACAGCACTAATACTTTCCTACCTCTGCTCAATATACCTCTTCTGATTAATCCAAGGACTGCATTAGCTATTTTCACGGCCACATTTGCCTTGATGGTGTTCAAGACTTACACTAATTTGAGGAAGACATCTCTTTTTCCCTGAGCCAAGAGCCCTGACTGTGGTGGTTCTGTGGTATGTTGCTTTGACAGGTGTTGCTTTTCAGAGAGGTGCTTCCTGCAGTACTCTGAACACAGTCGCCTATTAGTAACGGTCAGTCAGTACGTTGAGTGGAAAGAAGGTAGTACCAAAGGGGGCAGATTGAAATCCAGTCCCCATCCCCCCTAGGATGCTGCTGTAACAGATGTGGGATAATAGATGCATAACAGAACAGTTACCTGATTTCTGCCCTGCCGGAGGTAGGTCCCGCACCCTCACTGGTTCTGTAACAGAGGGTATGGGACGTGCCTTTCAAAACAGAGATTAGGGCATGTGATGAACAGTTGGAGGGAGCATAACATAGCAGGTAATAACATAACATAGAGGGTAATCCCCTGGGCCCCTGATTCCATGCACTTAGCAGATGTGTGAATTAGTAGGTGTGGGAGAATACTACACAGCCTCTCCACCTGTTCCCCTGGCCAGTGGCTCTCACAGCTCCTGGAACCCGGCCAATGGCTAGCGGTGGCTGCCCCCCTTCCAGAATCAGAGTTGATTAGGACAGTGACTTCAGTGAATGGTGGGGGGAGCACACCCTGGAGTCAGCCCTGTCCATCGCTAAAGTCACAGCCTTTCTCGAGAACTTTGCAGACACAGCAGGAGCAAACTCTAGCTGACTCATACCGAGTGGTGGTTTTTGTACTGCCGCCAACACCAACAGACCAATTCTCTTCTTTTTCCTTAGTATCGAGTACTGGTTCCGGTGCCTGGATTTGGATGGGGACGGGGTGCTGTCCATGTACGAACTGGAGTATTTTTATGAGGAGCAGTGTGAAAGGATGGAAACGATGGGCATTGAACCATTGCCATTCCATGACTTACTGTGCCAAATGCTTGACCTGGTGAAGCCAGAGGGGGATGGTAAGAGCTGCTGCAAACCTCTCAGCCGGTTGGAATTTTTTAGTGAGGCCAACAACCTATCTGTGCACTTCTGGTTTTATTTTCAGCGCTCCTTTGTATTCTGTCTCCACTACCTTACATGGCTCTTGTCAAGGCTCAGTGTTTTCACCTCGGGGAGAAGAAAGATGTTAGCACATCCTTCCACAAGCAGTAACAAGCCAGCCGCTGGGGTGTAAGGCTGTTGTAATTGACTAATTCTTGCAAGATTAACAGGGCTACTTTTTAAATTTATGATTTAAAAGAAGAGAAGATGGCCTATCGCCTGCTCCTGTCAGCTAATGTAGTTTAAAGCAAATACATAATAGAGAGAACAACAACAACAAAAACCTACTTTGCCCAGCAGATATTCTCTTCTGACACTGCTGAGAGAGGCATGGCAGCCCATTAGCCCCACAAGGAAATAATCCAGTAGGTAGGAAGGGTGGAAAGGTAAGGCTGACATTTTGTAAGCCCCATACCAAATGAGTCAGGCATGATGGTTGAGTGTTCAAACCTCCGTAAGGCAGATTCTGGGCAGGGTCTGTACGTCGGCTCTGGAGAGAGGGGAATTGCAGCACCAGAGCCACCCCCACACGCAGGGTTTGTGCAGCACTGAGCTGTGAGCTCTGATGTGGTGCATGCTGCCAGGGGAGTTGCAGCAGAGGCCAGGGCAGGATTTGCTTCTGACTGATGAGCCAGGAAGTTTTGAAGACAAACCCGTTCTTCACGTCCCCAACTCTGCAGGCAACCTGCTGAATCTCACAAGTAAGCTGCTGCTTAAAGCACAAACTGAGTCCCACTTGTACCAAGTCTTGTTGTGTGAGTCTCCATCCCTTACAGGGTCAGGGCATAGCCATTAGGTGTGGACACCTTTGATCAGAGATTTGTCTTCAGAAGTGTCCATGGGTCCTTGGCTGGATTCTACAAAGTCTTATGTTGCAGACTGAGGGTAAATGGGTGCTGTGGACCTGCTGCAGTTCCAGTTCCTTCTCAATCTTCTGTGGCTAGAGATGGAGATTTGAGGTATCCACTAGCTTCACCGTGTAGCTATCCACTGTCTTATTTTGTTCACTAAAATAAAACTAAATAAAATAAGTTTTCTTGGGTTTTTCCCTCCAGCGTAAGTTTGTGTCTTTGGGCTCCATCTCAGCCCTTTCTTTGTTGGTAGTGCTGGGGCCCTCTGCTGCTGTCAGCCTCTTTTTGCCTGTAGCCTCCCTTCTTCAGGCTGTGCCCAAACCCCTGGACTTCAAACCCTGCCAGACTTTTCACAGGTCTTTCCCCCTTCAGCAAAGGGCATTCCAGCTGCCTCTACTGCCTGAGTTCACATCACATCAAACTGTAAGGGTTGCTCCAGATTAAAGAGCAAATCAAGGAAGCTGAAGGAAGACAGACTAAAGCTGCTTCTTACTGGGTGTCCCCTGAGACCGTGGGGTCTAATTCCCCCATACATAGCCGGAGTCTCTCAGAGTGCTCCATTGAGCAAAGACTAGTGGACGACTTTTGGGACCTCTAAACACTCAAAGCATAAGAGGCCTCAGTCTCTGGATAACCAGTCTTAGCATAAGGAAATTCACCCTAGTGACCAGGAACAAAGGAGACCTTGCATTCTCCTCCAAGTACCGAGTAACTGCTTCTTCTGGGTCCACCAGAGAGGTCTTCCAAGCATACTGCATACTGAGAAGTCTCTTGGTAAGCAACCCCGCTCAGTACCAGTTACTGTATCTTGAGACCCCTTCAGACACAGGGACGCCTCAAAGAAAGCACCAGCCTCAACTTTGGCCTCCTCCTTGGAAAATAGGTGTAAGAAGCATACATACTGCTAATCCACGTGGTCTCTGGTACCACTTGACTCCCCCTATCTCAAGGAGTACTGCCTTAGATCACTGGTACCTCTCTCATAAGGATCTCTGTGTGATAGAGGAGACTGAATCCGCTCTACTGAGAAGCATGGGGAGGATGTGACTGTTAGTTCTCACCTACCTGCCTGTACAAACAACCTGCCAGTCACATCACTGCATCCTTGCACAAAATCTCAACCACTGGTGCTGACTTTGATATCAGCAGCTACTCCGACGCCAGCACCGCCATCCCTAGCCTGTCTGTTGGCTATAGGAGCTGATACATCATTGGAACATGGACCAAGATTCAACAACCTTTCTTTTGCAGTCTCTCCCCCCAGCAGCGTATCCTGGTGATGACACACTGGAAACCAAACCCACCAGCCTTGGCTGGAGTACGCGTGGGGTCCCATTCCCTTCCCATAGCCCCGCCACATCAGACTTTCTGGAATTCTTGAGCCCTCTATGGTTCTCCTGAGTGCACTCACATACAGGGGCCCATCGACAGGAGCAGCCTTCTGTACCCAGTGAGCCCCTTCACTATGCAGTATCTCAAACATCCTCAGAGACTTTGAGGAGGACCAGAACCAAAGAGTGGAGGAAGCAGCACCTCCTTCCAACAAATAATCATCATCATCTCTGTATGAAGTTATGCTCCCTCCATTATCCTATGTGGATTATTTTAGATTGTTCCAGAACCTGATGAAGAGGGTAGCCAAATAGACTGTCCTGGAGGAGATACAACAGCCAGAACACTGTCTGGTGTATATCCTTCACAGTCCACACCACATCCCAAGGCAAATTAGCACTGCCTATTAATGACACCCTCTTGTCTGCCAGATGTTATGGTTTGGTGACAA
>ML685789.1:20532072-20633762 GCA_007922175.1 Pelusios castaneus | reverse complement strand
TATTAATGACACCCTCTTGTCTGCCAGATGTTATGGTTTGGTGACAACTGCCATCAGTCCTCCCATGAACAGGAGGGCTGACAAAAATACTATGTTCCAGTCAAGGGCTCTGAATATTGTTCCTTCTCACCCCACCACCCACTTCCTGTGGTTGGTGTGGTCAGTGAAAGGAGCACACAACGCCAGGTAAGATCAGTTCGTCGTGATAAAGAACTTCAGAACCTTAATCTTCTTGACATCAAACTAGTTTTTGGCTGCAGTACAATTCAGTGTCACCAACTATCATGCCTTATTGACAATATTACTACACCAAATTTGCACATTTTTAACCATCTACCACGAGGAGCAATGTCAAGCTGTCATCTGTGAGAACCTACCTTTGCCAAAGCATCCTTGCAATGCATCTCAATGCAGCTGGTGCAGCAGCTTGTTCAGTGGTCAGCACCATACTCATGCAACAAGCTTCATGGCTGCAGTCTTCCCACATCCTTTGAGAAGTGCAGAACACTGTGGGAGACCTCTCCTTCGAAGGGTTCAAGTTCTTCAGTGATGGGCGGATGAGTCTCTGCACTCTCTCATGGACTCCAGGGCGACCCTGCAATCCTTGGGCATTTACCTCCTCACCTAAAAATATATACTAAGTGGCAGATGGCCCAATGGTCTTGTCCAGTTCAGTTTTTAACCTCTTAGAAACTGATTGAACTATCTAAAAGAGGTCCAAGTTCCAGAAGAAGGCGCCACCTTCTACTCTTATTACCCAGTTGGCAACTTCTTCCAAAAGACTGTTTGACCCTTTGGTCAAGGCCATTAATCTCCCCACGCTGTGGATTCTGTGCTGCACCATCCTGTCCCCCATCCACCCAGTTCATACTGTTCCCTGAGCTCATCACATCAGACATGGATGTAATTTCATCAGGTTTCACCATCCCTCTTCATCACTTTCCTTCCCATTCCCCTTCAGGGACCCTTCTCATAAGGGTCTTTTAAGGCAGGAAATCCAATTCCTCCTGCTACTAGAGGCAACCAAATTCAGGAGGAACCAGTTCACCATAAAGTAACTACTCCCGATACTTCCTGGGCCCCAAGACAAAAGGGGGATTGAAACTCATCTTCGACCTCAGGTTTCTGAACACTTTTGCATGCCAACAGATTCAAAATGATGAATCCAAGCAGTGATTATACCATTGTTAGATCCAGGGAATTGGTTTATGCTCTGAACCCCTAGGATGCATACTTCCACATAGCCACGCATTCTGCTCACAAACGCTTCCAATGCTTGTCATTGGCGAGAAACAGTACCAAGTTCTTCCTTTTGGCCTTTCAACCAATCTGAGAATCTTCACAAAGGTCTTCTCAGTGGTTGTGGTCTATCTTCACCAGATGGGAATAGTTGTCTTCCCATACCAGGATGACTGGCTTCTCAAGGGTCGCTCCTTCCCTGAGGTCCAGTCTGCCATTGTTAAGACTCTGACTCTCCTTCACAGCCTGGTCTTTGACTCAATGCAGAATAAGCCAGGCGGACACGTGTTCAATGTATTGACTGCCTAGGAACCACCCTGGACTCAAAGCCTGGCTCAGCACCATCTTTATACCCAAAAGGACAACCTATCTAAACTGAGGGAGTCCAGCAGTCTCTCACTAAGTGGAAGGACCCTCATAAGGTTTAGGTCAGGACCCAGTTTTTGCACTCCCCTCCCTCAAGGATCACCACAGAAGAGAGCAAATGGACTTCTTGAGAATCATTGCTTCAAATCAACTCTCTCGAGCTTGGCCAGTCCAAAAACATACATCCCTTCACTTCCTGCTTGGGGTCACTCTATAAGGGTCATAACAGACTACAAGGTGACAATACCATACCAACCACCAAGAAGTTGGAAGACCCCAATCATTATGCACAGAGGCAAGAAAACTCAAAGTGGTGTCTAATCTACCAAATTGACATCTATGTCCTACACCTGCAGAACACCTTAGCAGACACCATGGGCTGGTATTTCTGTCTGGAACAGAAGTAGGAGCTGAGCAAGCCTATCTTTCAGATGTTCTGTCTTGCTGAGGTCTCCTCAGAGGTGGACCTCTTTGCATCATCATACAATGCAAAATACCAACACTTATGCTTGAGGGAAAGACTTGATCACCGCTGCCAGGAAAATGTCTTCTTCTCTTCGTGTCCTTTTATGCATCTCTCTTCCTCAGTATCTTGAACAAGCTGAAAGAGGAGAAAGTGGTGGTTATCGGCATAGTCACAACATGGCTGAGACAGGAGCGGTTTCCAGATCTGAATCACGTAGCTCTGAAGTCTCTCTTCTCCTCTCAGTGGTGATTCAGAAATCAGCCTGATTCAGAAGTCAGGCTGCATAACCCATCCCACCCTCTCCTTGTTACACCTCTTTGCACGGCTCCTTTATGGCTCTTGA
Source organism: Pelusios castaneus (assembly GCA_007922175.1). Lineage (NCBI taxonomy): Eukaryota > Metazoa > Chordata > Testudines > Pelomedusidae > Pelusios > Pelusios castaneus. Next base: position 20,631,348 of record ML685789.1, on the reverse strand, counting down.
GCAGAATTGTTCTCTTGAGGTGCAGTCAGTGCTGTTGAACAATAGGAAACAAGACACAAAGAAAGCCTAGCTGCAAAACTGGAAGTGTTCCCAACTTTGGTGCACACAGCAGTCCTGTCTTTGTCCAAGGATCACTTCGTTATCATGTTCACTATTTAATAGAGCTGAATGATAAGCCTAGGTTTTTAAATTTAAAGTCCACCTTCCTATCTATCATTACAGCTTTTCACTAAGCTGTTGTAGGGGTTTCAGGTTTTGTGCATGCTACCACTACAAGATTCTTGAAGGGACTGACCAACCCTTTTCCTCATACAAGACAGCCCACTTTACCTTGGGAAGTATTTAATTCTCAGTGCTTTGAGGAAAAAAACCTTTAGAACCTGTGTGTAGTTTTTCTTCATTTATCCTAAGTATCATTGGCTATGTCTACACTAAAGTTAGTTTGAATTAGTAAAATTGAACTAACTAATTCAAACTAATTTTAGTTAGTTTGAATTAACTTAGTTCGAACTAGCAAAATTTAGTTCGAACTAAGCAAGTGCCATTCATGGCACTTGCTTAGTTCAAATTAGCGAATTGCATTGAGTTCAATGGGCCGGTTAGTTCGAACTAAGCAATTAGTTCGAACATACATGACCACATTGGTTAATTCAAACTAACTTGATAGTGTAGACATAGCCCTTCTTCATAGCCTTTATTTCCTCTAGAAGGATAAATGAGTTGGGAGCTCTTATTGCTGATCCACCATACATGGAGTTCTACTGAGACAAGGTGATGCTTTGTTTTCATTCTTGCTTCCTGTCTGAAGTCTTAGCAGACTTTTACACAAATCATGACCCCAGATCTCATACTTCAAGGGTAGAGGCCAGTCTGCTTACTCTATCCAGAAAGGAAGGGTTCTTCTTACATCTCATCAGGATCAAAACCTTCTGATTCTTTCTGAGCCTTTTTGTGCCCATTGCAGAGAGAATGAAGGGATTTTCTCACTCCATACACACAGACTATCTAAAATGGGTCTCAGTATGCATTTTAGGATGTTACAATGCTTCTGAAGTGCATCCTGATCATTGCGTGATGGCCCATTCCATCAGAGCTAAATCCATTCTGGTAATATCACTTAAAAACATACTTATTACAGATATTTGCAGAACAGCCACTTGGTCACCTGTGCACAACTTTTCACAGTGTTATGCTGTTGTTTATAACTCTAGATAAGATAGAGCCTTAGGCGAGGCTGTTCTCTGAATTCACCTCCTCAGCACCCTTCTCCATAATCAAGGTACTGCTTGGAAGTCACCTAACATGGAGCACCCATAGGGACAAAACAGCTAAAAAAAAAAAATCCTACTTACTGTATGGGATGAGTAACTTCTCCTGTCCTTAGCACATCTCAAAAGTCTCACAAATTGCCTGGGAGCAAAAGCTCTCTCTGGATGAGCTGGAAAAGGCATCCATGAAAGCAACAGAAACAGTTTAACCCTATTTGCTAAGCCCTGTAGTTAGTGAACTGGCCTTCACACACACACGAGAGAGAAAGAGAGACAGAGCGCGCGCGCAGATCATAGAATAATAGGGATGGAAGGGACCTCACGAGGTCATCTATTCCAAACCCTTGCTAAAAAGCAGGACCACTTCCACTAAATCACCCCAGCCAGGGTTTTGTCTAACTGAGCCTTAAAAATCTCCAAAGATGGAGATTCTACCACCTCCCTAGGTAACCCATTCCAATGCTTCACCACCCTCTTAGAGAGAAAGTTTTTCCTAATATCCAACCTTGACCTCCCCAGCTGTAATTTGAAACCATTGCTCCTTGTTCTGTCCTCTGTTACCATCGAGAACAGCCTACCTCCCTCTTCTTTGGAGCACCCCTTCAAGTAGTTGAAGGTTGCTATCAAATCTCTCCTCAGTCTTCTCTTCTGTAGACTAAATAAGTCTAGTTCCTTCAGTCTCTCCTCATAAGTCATGTGCCCCAGCCCTCTAATCATTTTTGTTGCCCTCCACTGGACTCTTTCTAATTTGTCCACATCCTTTCGGTAGTGGGGAGCCCAAAACTGGACACAGTATTCCAGATGCACCCTAACCAGTGTCGAATAGAGGGGAATTATCACATCCCTCAATCTGCTGGCAATACTCCTACTGATGCAGCCTAATATGCCATTGGCCTTTTTGACAACAAGGGGACACTGTTGGCTCATATTCATCTTCCCGTCCACCATAACCCCCAGGTCCTTTTCTACAGCGCTGCTACTTAGCCGATCGGTCCCCAGCCTGTAGCAGTGCATGGGATTTTTTTCATCCTAAGTGCAGGACTTTGCACTTGTCTTTGTTGAACCTCATGAGGTTTCTTTCGGCCCAGTGTTCCAATTTGTCCAAGTCTCCCTGGATCCTGTCCCTGCTCTCCAGAGTATCTACCATTCCCCCCAACTTGGTGTCATCCGCAAACTTACTAAGCACGCAGTCTATTCCATCATCAAGATCATTAATGAAGATGTTGAATAGAACCGGCCCCAGGACCGACCCCTGGGGCACTCCACTCATTACCGGTTGCCAACCAGACATCAAGCTATTGATTCCTACCCGCTGAGCCCGTTGATCTAGCCAGTTTTCAATCCACCTTACGGTCCACTCATCCAACCCATACTTCCTTAACTTGCCGACGAGAATGCTGTGGGAAACCATATCAAAAGCCTTGCTAAAGTCAAGGTATACCACGACAACGGCTCTTCCTGCATCCACAAATCCAGTCATCTCATCATAGAAGGAAATCAGGTAGGTCAGGCACGATTTGCCCTTGGTGAATCCATGTTGACTGTTCCTGATCACTCTATTTTCCTCCAAGTGTTTCAGGATAGATTCTTTGAGGACCTGCTCCATGATTTTCCCAGGAATTGAGGTGAGGCTGACCGGTCTGTAGTTCCCCAGATCCTCCTTTTTTCCTTTCTTGAAAAGAGGTACTATATTTGCCTTTTTCCAATCCTCTGGGACCTCCCCCGTTCGCCACGAGTTCTCAAAGATAACGGCCAGCGGCTCTGCAATCACTTCCGCCAACTCCCTCAGCACCCTCGGATGCAGTTCAACCGGCCCCATGGACTTGTGCACATCCAATTTCTTTAAGTGTTCCCTAATCTGACTTTCCATCACCGAGGGCCGCTCTCCTCTCCATTCCATGTTACCCCATGTAGTAGCCTGGGAGCTGGCCCTCCCTATGAAGACTGATGTAAAAAAAGCATTGAGTACTTCAGCCTTTTCCGCATCATCCATCATGAGGATGCCTGCCCCATTCAGTAAGGTACCTATACCACCTCTGATCCTTCTTGTTGCTGATATACTTATAGAACCCCTTTCTGTTATCCTTCACATCTCTTGCTAGCTGCAACTTCAATTGCCCTTTGCCCTTTCTGATTTTATCCCTGCAGTCCCGAGCAATATATTTATACGCCTCCCTTGTCATCTGTCCAAGCTCACACTTCTTGTAAGCTTCCCTTTTATGTTTCAGCTCCCCGCAGAGTTCCCTGCTAAGCCACGCTGGTCGCCGTCCACATTTGCTGTTCTTTTTGCACATCGGAATGTTATCTTCCTGTGCCTTTAACAGGGTTTCTTTAAAATATAGCCAGCTGTCTTGGACACCTTTCCCCTTCAGATCAGCCTCCCAAGGGATCCTGCCCATCAGCTCCCTGGACTCTAGCTTACCTGAACCTTCTCTCTTACAGTTTATCTTCATTTAAAGACTTAAGGTGATGTAGAATCCCCTCACATCCAATTAAATGATGGATTACCTGGCAGTTATTTTTTTAAAATACTCTTTAGATTCATTCTTGCTTAATGGGGGTGGGGGCATGAATTGAAAATGTCCTTTGTAGGTTAAGTATCGTCTGCATTGGGACTTTCATTGGCAAACTGCACCTTCAGGTCACTTTTACTGTTGAATCAGCTTCTGCTCAGGGTTTCCTCAGCATCTTGGCCTGCAATGGAGGGAGCTGGATGAGGTAATTAGAATGATCTCCTGGTTTTAGGTAAATGTAATCAGCACAATGAGAGGAACAGAGTGTAAAGTTCTGGAGCATGCCAAATAAAAGAACCTTGCACTACCCCGCAGGGCAGAAGCCATACACACTGAGTGGACTGGGTAGTGTCCTTCTGCAAAACGATTGCCCAGCAACACGTTTCAAAAGCACTGAGTAAAACCCAACAGCACAACACTGTGCTCAGATTGACAGAGCAGTGCTGGCCATTGTTTTGGTTGGGTCTGGTTTTATAACTATATTTATGAGCAAAAATAGGTCAAGGTAAAAACTGTAGGAAGCCCAACTGCAAAGCACCATCTAGATGTTAAAAGAAAATGATCCTGGACTTGTAAAAGCAGTCATTCAATTTGAAATACAGGCCCAGGAAGGAGCTCTTTACAGCACTAGCTTGTCAACCGATATGACTCAAATACTATCCATTACTGATGCTATCTGATAAGCTCCCACAAGAAACAAAATGGCCCAGTCTTATACAGCCTGAGACAATAATTCTACTAGAACCACCAGCTACCTCCAAGCGTACAGCCAGATCAGGACCCTAGAACAGAAGTTGCCGCACACTGGTATTTTCTACAATGGCCAGTGTCATAATGCCAAGCAATATGAGGTTTTGAGGTGCCGACCGTCTATTACATACTGGCTTTCTCGGTATTGAGAAACATAATAAAGTCTAATAGCGGTGCTCAGAGTTCCTGATTTTATAGGGCCAGTCCCAATATTTAGGGCATTGCCTTACAGAGGTGCTGATTACCCACCACTCCCATCCTGGTTTTTCACACTTGCTGTCTGGTCAGCCTAGAGCCCCAGAGATGCTGTTTTAGATAGGCACAAGTGCTGTGTGAAATCTGCATATAGGAAGCAGGATGCAGAGCCACATGAAATTCCTCCTTACCCTTGATCCAAGATAGACATGTAGCTATTTGCTTGTTTAAGAAAAGGCATTGGCAGCCTGAAAAAAAAAAAAAAACCACATACACTGGTGGTGCTATTCTAAATTAGACAAGAACTGTGCTGAATGGAACCTGTCACTCACTAATTAAGAATTTCCTACTAAAATAACGTTCTCTTTCTGCAGGAAGGGTGACACTGCGAGATCTGAAGAGATGCAGAATGGCTCACGTATTCTACAACACCTTCTTTAACTTAGAAAAGTACCTAGACAACGAACAGAGGGATCCTTTTGCAATACAGAAGGTATAAAGCAGGGCTCCAAACATGGCTGCCCCCAAACCATTTTTAGGGACAGTGAAGTTTGGCATGTTATAGAGCAAAGCAGCAGATCTAGACAGAGGATGCGGGGGTAAGGGGCGAGACTAAACTGGACAAACCAGAGCGCCATAGGAAACAAGTTCTGTGTGGGCCTGAAACAAGCTCAACAGTGTCCAAGGGCATGCTGTCGCCTGGGTCTGGCTCACAGGACCAACTTACATTCCCATCTGCCAGCGCATCCCCAAAGGAGTAGGCTGGGAACTGTTGAACTATGAAGACAGACATGCTGGCCTTGGCCGGTGCGCCTTTTGGTGGGAATTCCCTCCACCACACCGAGTTTCTGGCAACGTGGAAATGTAGTCCATTTATCCACAGAATTTGAGTATAAGGGCCAAGTTACAAGTGTTTGCTCTCCTCGGTGCTGGGAGAACATTTGTTTGCTGGGCTGACGGGCAAGCAAGTAGCCGTACCACTCACTGCATTCCTCATCTTCATTATCCACGTGTCCTTGGAGAGTTCGTGTGTCCATACCTCCTGAATTTTCTGCTGTGAAAAAAAAAAAATTGCGCACATCTAGGCAATCCAAGTAACTATGCAGATTTTAGGTCAGAATTGTCCTTTAAATAGAAAAGGATTCTGAACCTTAAATGTAATCGAGGTGATGCTCCCCTCTAATCTAATGGAAGTGTCTGTTTGGGCACTTCATTATCAGTAAGACAGTTCAAATTCCTTCTCATCTGAATGATTTCTTATATGTTTGTACAGCCCCTTGCACAGTTTCTGAAGGCAGTGCACACCAAGGAGACGAAATGTATCAGAGTGACCAAGGACTTTGTTATTTCCAGGCCACACTGCTGGCATGCTACGTGGGGCCAGCACTGTAGCCCCAGATGAACAGCCCAGATGCTATGAAAGGAGCTCTCTGAGTTTATTACCCTGGAGCATCAGGCTCTGCAAAAAGCTGCCTGCTTGGCTGTGGGTGCAATTCAAAATGGTGCCAAATTTTTTTAAAGCCTGGAAGGGTTTGGGGCCCACTCACTGGAGAGAGCTTCCTTCGTACAGTATGCCCTGCCGGAGCAGTGCAGATTTGGAGTTATTCTTGCTTGACATTTCTGGAATATCATTGCTGAAAATGGTTGTCAGAGTTTTCTACTTGTGTCCAAGTTTTATAGCCTAATATAAAACATATTTGTTTACTCAGGCCTTTGTTTAAAGAACTTGACAGATCCATAATTTAAAGAGTTTTTCTTTGACTAAGAAATTAATCTGAGTTGTTTTCCTTAAAGCATTTTCAAACACCAGCAATAAGTGCTGAAGAAATGCATGTGCATGTAGATAGAGGAGAAGCTTTTGCAAAACAAGTCTGTAGATTGGTTAGAAAATTCCTATTTAAATGTGCTTGTCTGATTTGTTTAGGATGTGGAAAATGATGGACCTGAGCCCTCAGACTGGGACAGGTATGCTGCAGAGGAATATGAGCTGCTTGTTGCTGAAGAATCTGGAAATGAGCACTTGCAAGAAGGGTAGGTGTTGACATTAGTGCAGCATTACATTACATTCAGTGGTCCCACAAACTGTGTGTGTAAAAACTGCCTTAAACTAGACCAGAAAGGGAGAGAAGGGGAGTATTTGCCTACTTCACTTTAACTGGCAGATACTGACAGCGAATGCTAGACGGTAAAAAATGTAAATAATCTTCATGGTGTGTTTCAGAATAAAAGTATATATGTATGACAGTGCTAGTATAGAAAGACAAGGCAAAAGAAAAGACCTTGAAGTATTATTAGATGACGGCAGTTGTGATCTCAAAGACATAACCAAAACAAATAGGATGACTGTCAAAAGTGAAATGTCTCTAGATGAATGACGAGATGGGTAAGAATATGTTTTATTGGATCAACCTGAGGTAGGTGAAAGAGACAAGCTTTTGAGCTTCCAGGGAGCTCCTCTTTAAGTCTGGGAAAGATAGCATGAGGTCTAGAAGTCAGATGGAACAGATTGTTTAGCATAAGTAGTTAATGTATATTATGAAACCATTCAAGGTGAAGTGGCCAATTAACACCTCTAGTTATAGGACAAAAAGTGAGGTTAGTGTGTCACAGATTCTTGTAATAAGCCATAAATCCAGTATCTTTATTAAGCCTACAACTTTTAATGTCTAGCAAAGTTACGAATTTAAGCCCCCAGGTCATCTTTTGAAGATGTTGTGTAGGTTTCTTTTGGGGACGAGGACAAAATAGTTTCATAACAACGAGGACACCACCCACAGCTATCAGGTACCCATTGACAGTCATAAGAAAAAAGTCATCTAACTGAAGACCCTACAGTGGATGAAACCACACACTTGATCATTGCATTTATTGCTGGGGGTGGAGGGGGTGGAGAGGGAGAAATCCTTAAACTTCCCATCCAACACAACCTCTCCATTGCCGAGAGGATAACTAAACAGTCCCTAATATCAGGCCAGCAGACAATGATCAAATGAACAGGCAAAGGGAGTGCCATTGTAGTGCGTAACTGTTATGACTTCATTAATGGGGCCAACTGACAGCTCCCCACCACCACCTACTATAAAGAACTCAAGGAAAACCCCACATCAGAATTTACGCAGGAATTTAAATATATTATCAAATACTTCCCCAAGCAATTCAAGGGAAACTCTACAACTTCATCCCCCATGAACCCACCCCAGAGACCTGCTACATGCTTTCCAAGATACACAAACAATGAACCCAGGCAGACCCATCAGATCTGGGAATGGCACACTCACTGAAGGAGTATTAGGACTCAGAAACCGTCCTCAAAACAATCACTATCCCAAGTGCCAACTTCCTTTAAGACACAACTGCCTGCAACATTGACAACTCCTTCAGAACATCCTTGTCATGTTCCTGTACACCAAACTCCCTCACCATGAGAGCATAGCTGCCTCCCTCAAAGCACTGGACAACAATCTACCCCAAATACATTATATACTCATCCATTTCATCCTCACCCATAACAATTTTACATTCAATGACAAATACTTTGCCCAAACCATGGGAATAGCCATGGGTAATGGGAAGGCTCTCCCAATTATGCCTAACTTTCATGGGACACCTTGAAAAATTTCTGGACAATGCATATCAAAATTAATGATATACCTGAGATACAGCAATGATCTTTTCATCCTCTGGACAAATAGCTTAAATTCCCTCATCAGTTTTCACCTCAACCACCTATCCATTAAGGTCTCTCAAACATTCCCACACTAGTATCACCTTCCTGGATGCAACAATCAGCTTCAGCAAGGGAATCCTAAAGACTACTATATACGAAACCCAGGGATCATCAATCACTCGTAGCTCCAAAGGTCCAGAACTCACACCAAGAAATCTCTTATTTCCAGCCAGACACTCAGAAATCATAGAATATGTTCTGAGGGGGCAGCCTGGGATATACACTTCAACATACTTACAAACGCTTTCAAACATGGGTATTTCACTGGAGAAACAGATTGCATCATGGACCAGGCTATCAAAATATCTCAAGACTACCTGCTTCAATATGGGGGGGTCGGGGTGGGGGGAGGGAAATCTTCCTACCCCACAGTTCTAGTTGTCATTTACTATACTACACTAGGAACCCATATAAGTCATCATTAAACAGTTACATCCCATACTTGCTGGGAATCCCATCCTGAAAGAAATCATCTCTGAATCCCTCTTCTGGCCTTCAGACAACTCCCTAACCTCACTAAGCTCATCATCAGAGGCAAACTCCTCACACATCAAGATCTTAAAATGGCACCAGCCCCAGTTATAACCAATGCAAAACCTGTAGACATATCTCCAGCACTGTGATGATCAATTCTCCCGGGCCCCTCCCCACAACACACATTTCAGAACCATGGGTACTACACATGCCTGGCAAAAATGTGTACGAAATGCCCCAACAACTACATGTGTGAAATCAGACAAATCATTATGTTCTCAAATGAACTCGCACAGAAAAATGATAAAAGCCCAAACCACCCCATCACCTAGAGGTGAACATTTTCCACAAAGCAATCACTGTGTCTGACCTCTGAGTCCTCATCCACAAAGTAAACCTGCACAACACCATCAAAAGTTGAGCCTGGGATCTTAAATTCATAATTTTGCTAGACACTAAAAAAATCTTGGACTTGCAAGAAGACACTGCTAATTACAACAATTTGTAGCTCACTAATCCCGCCCCTTTTTATCTCATGACTACAGAGGAGTTAACAGTGCTATCATTGGCTATGTCTATACTTGCAAGTTAGTTCGACTTAAGAAAGCTTAATTCGAACTAACTTAAGCCTTGGCCACACTAGGCTTTCATTAGTTCAAATTAAGGACTTCCTTAATTCAAACTAATAAATTCGATTGCTTAGTTCGAACTAACCCTTAATTCAAAATAGTTATTTCGAATTAAGTCAATCTGGCCATATTAGTTCAAACTAACTGCTTAGTTCGAACTAATTGGCAGATTGACCTGCATGCAGCTGACTAATTTGAACTAAGCAAGTGCCCTGCATGGACATGGCTAGTTCGAACTAGCATTCTAGTGGGGCCATGCTAGTTCGAACTGAGTTAATTTAAACTAACTAAAATTAGTTTGAATTAGTTAGTTCGAATTAACTAATTCGAATTAGCTTTTGTAAGTGTAGACATAGCCATTGTGACTCATCCCATTTATCCTTTTGAAATTCTGAAACATTATCTTATCTCCAGGCCTCTGGAACTTCTCCAGGATTCCAAGATGTATTGAAAAGCAATATAATAGTGCAGAAAACTCATTGGCCTGCACTTTAAAAACTCTATTATGCAAATATATGGACCTGCTACTTTGAAAATGATCTACTTTAGTAATTGCTGTTTATCATCCTCTTGTGTTATTGTTGAATTGATAAGTATTTCACCATCATATGACTACATCATCAGTTCTTTCCTAAATATAGAACAGAAAAATTTATTGAACACTTCTGCGCTTTCTACATTCATAACAAAGTTAATATTTTCATCTAGTAACGGATCAATATTATTGAACAGGTTCTTCCTAATATACTTGAGAAACTCCTTTTTGTTCTTAACTCTGCTCGCCAGTGTCCTTTTGCTTCCCATATCAATTTTATAATGCCTAGTTTCTGATTTATATTCACTGCTATCAGCTTCTCTATTTTTGCATTTGTTGTGTGAGATTGTTGTGAGGGTTTTTTTCTGTTTGTTTGTTTTGTGGCTGTTATCACATCCTCTCTACACCAGAATAAAGAGATTGATTCCATAATCAAGCCAGATTAAATTCTTCATTAACTGTAAGGAAATCCTGTCTTTCTGCTTGGATTTCTAGATATCTGAGACTGAATTCTCTAGTAGAATGGTCATTCCTAGATGCAGCCATCTGTCCTAATAGCTCCTGGAACTGGAAATAACACTGGGGTGAAATATTGGTAACAATCACTGAATTGTTAGGAAACAGGCCACATCATGCAGTCCTCAGCAGAGAGAAACACACCACTATACCTTCCCATCTCCATCATTCCCTAGGGATTTGAAAGGTCACTCTTACTAATGGTGATCTCAGCTCAAATCAATGTGGTAGATAGAAAATACAGATGGCCAACATTTGGAGAAAGGAATGGAGAAAAGTCATCTTTGTTTCTTCTTTCATGAAAATGCTTCTGTGGAGTTCTGCTGTAGCAGACTAGCAAGTAATGTCATCCAGAAGCAAGTGGGATGAGGAGCTGTGCTATTTAAACGTTTAGAACATCAAATTGCCCAAACTCAGTTTCACTTTAGAAGCTGGCCTAAGAAAGTAGTGACTGAAAGTATAGACCAGGCCCCATGGAGATGCCCTACAGACCTCAAGAAAAGGAACACTGCTTTAGGTGTGTGTCTAGTGCAGGTCATACTATCATGTCCAGAGATCTCACGCTGGTTCTGCATCTGATTGCTTCAACTCTGACAGAGTCCCCTCCTGAGAGTGGAAAAAGAACATGTTGCTAGTAAACAGAGAACCCTGAGAAAGGGCATTCCTTAGCCAGTTCTTCCTCCATGGCAAGGAACACTGACTAAAGACTATCTTTCTGTCTTTTGAGAGACAGAAACCAGCTCCCAAAAGAGGCTGGCCATTTTATCAGGGTTAAGATGTATGTAGACTGGAGAGTAGATTTATCTTTGCTGATCCTCAGCCAGAGTTTGGAAGAGGGAAGATGTTTGCTGCAGGGTGTGCATTGCCCTTTCTGATGATGAGGCTCAGTAACACACATAGGCAGGAATAAAGCAGGTGAGCTATGACCCCGGCTCAGTAGTTAGCTTGTAAGCTCTTTAAGGCAGGGACTGTCCTTTTGTTCTGTTGTACAGCACCTCACACACTAGGGGTCTGGTCTGTGGCTGAGGCTTCAGGGTGCTGATTGGCTGAGGCAGCCTCTTGCACTGGGATGGTTGCTGCCCAGCATGAAACTCAGGTACTTTCTGTGTTTCTGCATCATCAAGATGTGGCAGTGTGTATCTCACAGGGTAAGGGCCTTGAACCAGTTTTGAGGGCTTAGAGTGGAAAATAGACCACATTTTCTTGGGGCATAGACAGTTGCACACCTATTTCTGGTAAAGTCAAAACCTCCTCTTTCATCAATCTCCCCTGAGAAAGATCCCCGAAAAAAGGGATGGGGAAGATAGGCTAGGTTTTGTCTTGGCCCCACACTGCAGAGCATAGACCTATTTTGCACTACAAACCTTTGGTCCTAAAAGATAACCTGCCATGCTTGGAAATAGTGGCACAAACAGTTTGAGGAGACATCCCTTCTAGTGTCTTTTCTTTGAGGCTATTCCTCCAGCGGTCAGAGTAGCTGAACTGGAGGAAGAACTCTGCTGAGGTCTACTTTATTTCCCACAGGACCCAGACTTCCAGTCTCACACCACATCTCAATCAGAGGATAACTGGGAGGGAACTTGAAGCTGGGCAGTTTCTTAAGACTGTTCTAGAGAAAGAAGCTTAAGATACTGTCTTTGCTACAGTCAACTCCTCAAATGAATTAAAGTTTGAGACCTCTCATGGTGGAGGTCCAGAGCCTTGGCCTGGGCTTCAGTAGAAATTCCGGACTGGCTTGGCCCGGCCCGGCCCGGCCAGCCATGAAGGGAAGCAGCAGAGTTTGGAGCTCTCACCTCAGCAGGCCAGATCTCAGAGTGCCTTGAGTGAGCCTTGCTAGTCCTTCCTAAAACATTTTAATATCTAAGATGAACTGTAAATAACACGACTTTCATCCAGAGCAGACAGCCCTATGGCCTCAAAGTTTCTTAACACCACCAGGTAGAGGAAAAGGAAGTGAACGCTACCCATCTTGGAACTCAAGAGGGGATGCAAAGGAAGAGATGGCGTCCGTTCCTAGGAGAAAGACACAACCCAGGCAGGCCAGCTTCAGTTAGCCCTGGCATACTGGAAGGGCAGTTTTGTTCTTGTGAAGTTCTCCGACATCAGAGCTTATGAGACATTTCTGGGAGGGCAGTCTAGCCTGTCGCTGTCCTGATGTTCATCTCTCGAAAACAGGCAAGCATCACTAAGAAGGGAAGCAGAAGAGGCTATGCTTTTAACAGCTCAGAGAACGATGGGGGATAGACAGAAGTTTGTGCATCCCCCTCCACTAAATGCCTGAGTCAGCATTATGGAGCTCAGGGGAAACTGGAGAACCCAGAGAGAAGGTCAAAGTACTCAGCAAGCACTTTCCCTTGTTGTGTTTAGAAGTTTTGGACATTCTCCTTGGAAGAGATCTTACTCTTTTTCCTATCCACTGCAGACAGTTCAGCCAAGTGTGAGACAGGACCAGTAAACCCAGGGAGGGCACTCTGGGCAGGTTGGTGGCCAGTAGAGGCTGACAGACATGACTACCATGAGGGTCCTGTGCCTGTGACTGAGTCACTAGAGGGATAATCAGCACACGAAGTGCTGAATGCAATCTTCTTAGTTCCAGGCTTGACACTGTCCATCGAAGCTGAACGAGTTCCAGGCAGCCAGGTAGTTGTGTCAAAAGTTCTCTCTGTTCTAAGGATTTCCTCTGTGTCCGGGATTGCTTCTGGTACTGAAGGGATCCAGGATCATGGAGAGAATTAAAATTGCATGGCCCCTGCTCTGTGTGTCAGTGGAACCTCCCAGGATCCAAAGGAGTCTCCTTTCACATGGTCTGAGCAGGAAGATCCGAGGGAGTTCCTCTTGCTAAACATGATACTAACCAGTGGCTCATTCAAATCCACCTATCAGAGCATTCTCAGAGGTCCTCCTTTTGGAACTAAGGGATTTTTCAGAGCCACTGGGCTCTAATTCTAGGAGTTGGATGCTGAGGCTTCCAGCTATTTGAGAAAAGGACAGGGTGGTGTGATTTCTGAGACAACTGTCTCAGTTCTTAACACTTATTGGGCTTTGAAGCATCACTTAAGCCAAGACACCCCAGAAGCACAGGTAGTTTACAAATGAGTCAAAGCCAACCAAGGCCTCCTCCATAAGAAGGGGCCACAGCCTGGGTACTGGCTTCCAGAGCCAGACGTATTTCCCCATGTCTTGAAGGCAGAGGTGCCTGATGGGCACTGTCAGCACCAAAACACACACCTGTCAAACCAGAATGGTACCAATGAATAAGCAACTACCTCAGAGCAGAAATTTCAGTGTTTTTAATTGAATAAAAAAGCTAAAAAATTGAAGTGTTTCACAAAACAGAAATCCTCACACGGAAGAGGGTTCCTCATTGCTTCAGCAGAGATGAAAGGGAGATGGCTGGACAGGGTGAGATTAACCCTAACCTTGGCTCCAACCTGAAAACAGCATCACAGGCATCACCGCTAAGAGAAGGCTTTCTGACCACAGGCACAATTGACAGGAGTGGCTGGTATAAACAGAACTCCTACAGGAGAGCCGTAGTCATGATTTCCTTGTGCTGCAATATAAAGGGCATCACAGAACTTGAACAAGGAAAACAGGTTCAAACTGAAATCTTCCCAAAACAGCACTCTCTGCTATTGCATCTTTATTTTAACATTTTGATTTCAAGACTCAGTATTGGTATTGCAAAAATCAACAGGATCAACAGTAAAAGTCTGAGCAACAGAAATGCAGATATCAATTAAAACTCTGCATAAAAGTTCCTTTGAACTTTCTCATACTTCATGGTATTGTCACACCCTTACTTGTGAAATTATAGTATTAGTCCTAAAATGGCTAACTCTTGTATCTGAATATATTAGGTTGTTAAGGCCAAAGTAAACATGTAGAAAAAGCTTTATTTTGACAGTATGTTTGTTCTCTATTTGCAGATCATTTGAAGAGGACTATGAAACAGATGAATTTTTATCTCCCCTTGAAACTGGAGAAAAGTTGGACAAACTAGTTATCTCAGACCTTTCATCCTAGAAAAATGGAAGACAAACTAGTATCTGTCAATTATTTAAGTGGAGAGTGGTCAGTCCTTACACACTTAGGGATTTTTTTAAAAAAATCCTTCCTTGAAGTAAAGTGCTTTATTTTATACACTGTAATTCAAGATTTTTTTTTCCTATGTGTAACAGCAAGAAGGTAATTTCTATAAAAATGCTTTTTGCAACTTGTTATTGTGCATACTTATTAAATATGGTGACTGCACTTCGTTTCCTTCTTGTCTTGCCATACAAATTCTATAAAAACTCCATGCGCAATAACTGTCTAACGCTTAAACATAATAAAACTGCATGCAACTTGCACAATAGTCATTATCAAGTTAATTCCAAGCAGTTATTCTTGTATTAGGTATTTTGTACCCTTTAACATTACCAGGCTTCCAAATTAACTCTCTTTAAATGAACATCTAAAGATTTCCCAATCCTGGCCTACAGTTTGGTTCTCTCTTTTTTTGAATAGTGTCAAAATATCCTGTTCTGGACACAGACAGTGCACCCAGACAACACAGAAACGAAGGTGCCTTCTTGTGCTTTACACTGTAAGCTCTTCAGTAAAACACTTTGTTAAGCACACGTAGCCCAAGGTTTAATGTGCTTCAACAGCAGTAATGGGAACTACAAGTTGTGGACTACAAACTGTGGCCTGTTGGGAGAACTTCCTGGCTCCTATCAGAAAGCACCCTCTATCCTCCCCAGCAGGGAGTTCTGGACTGACTGAAGCTGGTTGCATGTGGCAGACAAGCAGGGAGGCCAATGGACTGTACGTTTCCTTTTGGGTAGGACCAAAAGTCGCTTAAAGAGCACCCTGAGAGTTTAAATGAGATGAAAGGACAACACTGTCTTGTTTGTTTCTGGCCTCAGTCATTGTGGGAGTTTGGATTTGGTTTGTATGGGAGGTTGCTTTATACGAAGTACCCTCTGCTCCTCTAGCAGGGAGGTTCTGTACTGACTGAAGCTGGGAGCATGTGGCAGACGAGCAGGGATGAAGCTGGTGGACTGTAATCCTGGTCTATGTTTCCTTTGAAGATAAAACCTTGTTCCGGGTGATTGGTTTGAATGGGTCTAGTCTAAGTGAACACACACTAACACACAATGCAGAGCACACAGAAGAGCCTCAGGCCTAGTTTCCCAAAACCAAGGAAAAATCTACCTTGTGAGCTTTTACAATCTTGAATACCCCCATGCTGGGCCAGTAGACAGGACGGACCCCACGTACATTACTCACTTTACAGGGTGATGTATAGCCTCAGATCAGAAAAACACATTAAGATGGAATTCAGGTTTAGTAGTTTTGCACTCTCTCATGTATGGGAGAAACTCTCTGCAAATTCCCATGAGACCAGACTATCCTTGAAATTCTTCTCCGCTGCAACGTCTACAAAAAACCCAGCAATGATTAAGGCAACGGATGTACTATGAGTGCTCTTGCTTCACATGGTGACCAGAATTATCTCCATTTCCTTGTGCTCCCTCATCTGTTGTACCCACATCTATAGTCAGCCTTAAACTAAAGGTGGTGACGGGCTTTGTAATGTCTGTAAAGCATGTAGCTCTACCTGAGCAACATAAGTTCTGCCAAAGTATGTGGCAGTGTAGACCTAGTCCTAGTAAAGATATATTTAACCACGCATGACGGCCTGATAGATCTGGAACTGCACCGTTGAAGATTTTTGTCCAAAGATATCCAGTTGCTTTTGGTCCTTATCGTAGGTGGCAGTTCTCAAAAAGAAATGCTTACTTCATTCACAGGATTCTTAGCTGCCTGTCGTACACTGATTGAATAGTGACCAGCTCCTATCAGACTGTCTTAGCTAGATTCAGCAGAGTCTCATTAATAAGTAGCGCCACTCTGGAGGGTGTTACTGACTGCAAAACATCTACCAGCTTGTGCTGCAGATCTTTGACCTACTCCAGAGGGATCCATAGAGTGGCAGCTAGCTTTTCAATGTCTGAAGTCATTGGCCATGGAAGGTGGTGGAGACATAACTGCCTCATCCAGTGATGATGAAGAAACAGGAATCTCAGAGGAAACTTCCACATCTACCCTCGCCTCCTGCTTTTTCAAATGTCTACTCCTGTCATGGATGGATAGGCAGAGCCCTGCACAGATGCACAAATGTGGATCTGTATTGAACCACACCCACTCAGCATCAGTATCTAACTGCATGCCAAATTTTATGTATATCCATATCTGCATCCACACCTGAGCTTGGGCTCACTCAGTCAGCTTTCTGGCCTTTGATTGGCTCATTCCCCATGTGGGCCCTACCCGCTTTTTCCTTTTCTTGTTTGTGCGCCATGCTGTCAATCAGATTTCCTTGGCCACTAATGAAATCTCTGATTGAACAAAGGTAGATTCCCAAAGGGATATGTAGGAAAATACTTCTCAGAAATGGAGGGAACTGATTGGGAGTCCTCTTCCTCCACATCCTCCCTCGGGTGTGCAGAGCAGCCAGTGAGGCTCGAGGAGAGTTGTGTGCCACAGAATGGTTACTCAGACACTGAGCTCCTGGTACCGAGACACACTTGGTACTTGACAACGGGGACTGTGGGTCTTCCAACATTAAGATATCCCTCAAGTCCCAGAACAGTCCTTCGTACCAATGTCATAGCCGAGGATGCCGTAGCTGGAATCAACAGCACTGATGATGGCCACATTGTAGATGTCAGGCTCTAATGCTTGCTTGGTACTGAAGATACCACTTTCACAGGCACACCCAGCTGATCTGCTTGCATCAACATCCATGGCCGGATTAAGGAACAAAACAGTACCAATGGCTGAGTGGAGTGCTTTGGTCCGATGGCAGGGCTGAGCTGAACAGTACCTTGTGTTCATCCTTCTTGCTGGGACAGGAGCTCTATTGGAGCTGTGCCTCTTCTTCTCTGAGCTCCAGGGCTTCCGGGCCCGCCAGTACGGCATCCATGCATATCATCTTATTACTTCATCTATCCTATTTGTCACCCCTTGGTGCTTGCCTACAATTAGAGAAATTTAAAATCACTGAGGAAGGCTTTTACATTTATCTTTATGTTTTTTTAAAGCATGAAGCACACTTTTGTTACCATAAAAATAATAAATTATAAGTATAGCCAAACCAGAAATGCTTGCAACTTGGACATATTTGTTTATAGATAAATACTAGTTTAGAGCAAGGAAAATGTTTTCATCTGTCTATTCCATGAAAAAGGGTTCTCACTCTTGTTTTCAGATGGTATGAATGTGTATACCACATTAATTTTGTACCATATGATCTGCTTTCCAAGAAAAATATTATACATCCCAGAAAAAAAACCAGACAAGTACTGCTCCAGATTCTCAAAGCAAGTTTTGATCTTCCAATTTGTGCAGCATACTCTTAGCTAAGAAGCAGTTTACTTCAGAAATAGCTGGTAGTCATCTTCCACCAGCTACATTTTTTGCAGATGCAGTTCTAAAATTATATAATTTGAAGAACATTTGCAAGAGTAGTGCATTACTTCAGAAAACTTGGGGAGAGAAACAGCACACACTTACCAAATGCAGAGTAGCCACGAGTGGTCTTAGGTAAACTACTAAAGTCTTCAAGGTAATAGCAATTGTGATACTATGCAGACTGGAAAAAACAGCCAGTGTGAAGATAAAGACTATTTCAGTTACTATTTACATTGTTTTAAATGGTTTAAGAAAGATAGGACCAATGCAATTCTTTCACTACACCAACCTTGGAATCTTTTCTATTTGCTTAATTTACTCAACACACAGGGGAGGCAGAAAATTAAAAGAAACAAAAACTAACTTTAAATTATAAGGAAAAATAATTTTCTTCTGAAAACTAAAAAGCATTCAGACATGCAACACTGATGCCTTCAGGGGTTACAAAACAATTAGAAAACTAACATTTATTAATCAATTTACATTTTAATACACATTTCAAGAACGTGGTAGCATAAAAGGAAACTTGTTTCTAAAACAACCTGAATTTACCATTAGCAATGTTACATTAATGATCAGGGATCTCCTTTCAATGGCTCCAAAAACACCTCACTTAAATCTCCAACTCCTGGAACCACACAATGCAACAGGAAATTATAAATCATTCCAAACTACTGCTACATTGAGGATTGTGTATTTAAGTATATAGTTCAGAGTACTAAAATATGTACTAACAACAATCTCAGCAAAACTTAACGGCTTTGCAGAAGTGTTCATAAACTACTACTCATGTGGCTCAATCTCACTCCACTAAAATCTGTTTGTCTTTTCATTACTTTACTTACATGTAGTGTAACAGATTTACGTGACTAGGTCAAAGTCAAACCAGAGAATGGTAGGATCTTCTTGGTCAACACACAAAATCACATACACATTTCACTAAATGTGTTTTAATAGGACATCATTAAACCCCATGAGGGTTAAAAACAGAAAATTCAGGGTTGGCAAATAAAGACAGGAATACTAAGAAGCGTTTTCCACCATTTACTCTCGTTATCAAAAATATTTTTCAACTCTTCTTGCAAAACAAAAACAAAATAGTACAGACTGGACACATACATCACATTTTTCTTCCTATGGCTTTAACCCCCCACCCTACCCCACCCCACAAAAAAGACGGGGGGGAATACAAAACAAACCAAAAATATTATCTGACCTGACCATGTTCACAGAAAATGACACCATGGTACGCTACAAAAACAAAAGGTGGTGTCATTTGATTTGTGTCCAAAAAGTTTTTGCTTCTTTCTTAGACAGGTGAGTAACCATCACTGTACATGCTTTGTGCACAATCAAAATACATTTAACATTATACCACAATTCACTGGAGATTTCATTTCAATTAAAAAAATGTGGCTACCATAAAATGGAATTTGAAAAATTCTAGCACAGCTTCTCTTTAGACATGCTATTATAATAGTAACTGTCTTTTAAATTAGAAGGATAATACTTTCTATTCTAGTCAGTCCATCTTTTATTTGTGCAGTGCCATTTAAAATTGAGATATTTCTACACCATATGGAAGTCTGACTTCTTAAGAATGGCATAAATATCTTAACTGCTGTAATGTGCAAAATGCAAAAAGCCTTCTTTGGAGTATTTCCTTATTTTCAGGGATTAACTGGAAATAAACTAGCTGGGCATACCAAATGTAGACGAAAGAGTTGAACAGTTGATGGAATGAGCGGTCTTAACATATTTTATCTAATGAGTACTGTAAATAATTTGATCCAGTATACCCATCAGTTCTCTGTCCTGATGAGAGGAAGCAATTAATAATGGGCCATTTTCCTAGGGAAAATAGACCTCAAGTGCATCACAATAAAACGTTGCCCTCATTTACATTTTTTATGTGAAGAAGGAAAGAGAAACCAGTGGTGATAAAGGTTGTATAAACTAGGATGTATTATAGGGCACTAGCCGGACAAAAGGATTGTAATCAAATGCCGTGTTTTTTGGTTTTTTTAAATATTTGCAACCTAGGATCAACAATTGGTCTCAGATATCACATGCAAGTCCCACTTACATATATATTTGGCCCTTCTTTGTTTATATATTTTTTCCCTTCTCATGATGAAGTGAAGAGCAACATATCGAAAGAAGAATGGAGTTAATGCCAGAGGGCATAAAGTACACCAGGCACATGTCTATTTGCATCCTTTCAGAAAAGGAAGGAAAGTATTACACAAAGGCTCAAGCAGAAGCTTGGAGGCCAACCACTTTATGACTGACTCCAGCTGACAGAATTTCAGGCCCCCTGCTTGAGACAGTAAATTACTTCTTAGCCAATTCCAATGAGGGACAACGTCTCCTTCAATAATCTAATGGATTTTTAACTAGTTCATGCTCTAGATAATGCTCAGACTGCATTTCTCAGTTAATACTGTATTTTCAATAGGAAAGGGATGTCATTTGCTAGCAACACTGACTCATTAAGTAATTGTTAGTTACTTCCACACATCATAAACTAGCACATCTGTGATAAACTGTTCAGATCCCACTTCCTTACGTTTAATCGGAAGCTTTAATTACGCACAAAGCATTAACGGGTACAGTGAGGTTAATACGTTCCTTGTCAAAGGTCATCTTGTATTAAAACCATTTACATCAGCATCTGATCTCAAACAGAGAACTAAATACATAGTTTTAGGGTAAATCCTCTGTTATCTGCAAACTATTTCCCAGACACTAACACACAGAACATAGCAATGAAAAACACTTGATACAAGTGACTTATATATGCAGGAGCTTCGCCAAGTCAAACAGAACCATAGCTGCCTTAAAACTGTAGCAGTTCCCCTACCAAGGGCAGGAAAAAGACCAAACTGATTTAACAGTCGTATCTCATGTCTATAGCTTCATCCAGACTTTTCTCATCATGTGTGCTGGCAGCTAAAAATGTAGTTACTGGTGACCCTGTCACATTAATCACACTGGTGCTCGTGCTGGCATGGCGCACAATGCTTGTCACGTTAATGCCCAAAGTGAGCCGCGTCTGTTCCAAGGCCTTTTCTGGCACTGCAAATGCTTCCAGCTTCTTCTCCCCATTAGCCATATACGAGTTTTGGCAGCCACGGCATATACAGTCTAAGCAGGCCTTCCGGTTAGAGTAGCAAGGGCAGCGCTGGCCACGACACGTAAGAACACTTGGATTTTGGGTAGCGCGACCACATTTACACCCTTTCTTTTCCTGTGGCTTTTTGTAGGCCGTTTTTGTCGGACTTCCTGGCATAACATTACTGCTAGCAACCTTTTCCTTTGCTTTGTCTTTTGTTTTCAGTATTCCTGGTTTGGCTTTTGGGTGAGATTTCTTGGGGGCATGTTCTAGATTCTTTTTCATGGTTTTGTTAGTCAGGAGCACAGGTTTACTTATTTTGGGAGTAGTGCCTCCGTTGGGTACAGTTGCTACAGGCTGCAAAGACATTTTGTTTTCCTGTTTCACCGTTACTGGAGCTGATGCTCCCAACGTTGGACCACAGATGATGCTGGAAATGGGTAGTGGCTGAACCTTTTCGCTGTCACTTTCCGATCGAGATCGCTTTCTGTTTAACTTAACTACTTTAGGTGTTGCTGCGGTACATGAGATCCCATGAGGAGAAGCACCTGTGGACATGAAAACATTATGGCTAAGAGGTGGGGGAGAAAGCTGCAGGAAAGGACCATTGGATACGGTGGCTTCCAAACCGGGCTGCAAATCAGAAACACATACTTCATTGTTTGAAACAGTTTCTAAGCTTCGGAGAACTTCCTCAACACTAAGCAACAGAGAGCCACCAGGTTTTATATCTTCGTTGAAACTGCAGATGTCAAGGCCTGATGTACACAAGTCACTAGAAGACACTGTGTCACACACAGGCTGAAGATTGCTAGGTATGTCCTCAGTTTTTATATACTCTCCAGTACTACACACATCAATTGTACTCGCATGTTCAGGAGAAGGAACACTTACTCCAAGTTTATCTACTGAAAGCCCATTACAAGTGGGCAACCCATTGATAACTGAGCCTCTAATATCAATATTGTGTGCGCTTTCAGGTACTGAAGAAAAACTAGCTTGAGGATCATTAGTATGTTCTGAGGTTGAAGGTAATGGGGAATGTATCAAACACAAAGGCATAACTGCATCAGAAGTTTTTTCTGTGTCTTCATGGAGTGGTGATCCATCTTTAAGCAAGGCCAAAAGATCTGCAGAGCAATCAACAGCTTGTATTATATCTCGTGCCAATGGAGTCTGTGTTATGTATTCACACAGTTTTTTATAGCAGTTCACTAGAATGTTCAATTGTTTATTTTCCTCAAACTGTTCATAGTCTTTGCACCAACTACATGATGGTTTCATCATCATCTTCTTGCCTTTACAAGTTTTGCAGACATAATGCTGACACGTGGAGTTGGTGGGAGCAATAGGATCCTGTAGCAAATTTCCTAAGAGGAAAAAGAAAAATTGGTTATTCAAGCAGACCAACTGGCATAGGCTTTCAGGGTAACATAAGAGGGACTTCCTATTGACATAATTGTAGGAATTACTTGCATAGTATTCACTGAAAAATAAGGCCATGAAAAAAGTCATAGGTGTGCAAACAGTACAGACTATGAGATTTTAGATTTATTACAATTGCTGTACCCAGAGTTTTAAAACATTGTATTTTTCAAAATTCTCGCTATTGCAGAGAAACATTTCACAACATAATCTGATCTTCTGCTGTCCATTATCCTAGCCTTTAGAAAACACTGTCTCAAACAAAACAATATCAGCTCTACCCCCTTAAACACCACATTTGTTTCAAAACGGTGACACAATGTGCAATGTCCCTAATGCTCAATCAAGAGAACTACATATGTACAAAGCGGGAGAGGTTGAAGCAGAAACTGAAAATCAAAGATTAAAATTAGGGAAGCCAAAATGGAAAGATCAGAGAGAGAAGGAGCACTGAGAGAGAGATGAAAACAGGAAGGAGTTTAAGTAAGATGATACACATGGAAAAGTAGTATGTGGATTTTTTAGCCAGAATTCCTACAATAATCCTTCACAACTCCAAAGACGACCAGATTGAGACAAACCAAAAGGAGACAAATACCCTGGTCTTGAATCCCAAAAGTTTCACAGATGTTTGTATGATTTGTCTGAAGGTTCATTCCAGAAGTGCGTTATTCATTCTCCTATTTAAGAAGTTTGTTATCCAGCCGGAACTAAAGTACCATGTCGTTTTAGTGACCAGTCACCCACCCTAAATAATACACAGCTTGTAGCACCTTATAAAAAAAAGTTGAAATTTGTTCATATGAAGTTTTACAAATAATGAAAACAAATACATTAGAAATAAACTGATTCATGAAATATTTTCAAAATCAGGCAGATCTGAAAGATCACAATTATTCAAAATATATTATTTGATTGAATCTAGTATCAGGAAAGAAGATATGACAAGAAGGCCAAAATATATCTTGAAGAATGATAAGTAGCTACTGCTGTTTGTCCATGTGGACAAACATCAATGAAGGGACGGTTAAAAGCATCAGATATGATTAAGAGGAACTGGAAAGCAAACTGAAAGAAAGGTGATTTTCTTAGAACTTACTGATGACAAGGAAAAGCAAACGATACTGAGATCCCATCCAAGGATGTACTTAACCAGCTCTTCAGTGACATGAAACTCAAAAAAAAAGATACATACAAGAAACGGAAACTAGTTATATTTACAAAAGATTAATATAACACACACACCCCCGCCACCCACACAGGGAAAAAATTAGCAAGCCCAAGACACAAAATGAGGTTAAACTGGCTCGTGATACCACGGGTAAAAAGAAGCATTTTACAAATACATGAGAAAGAAGCGAGAGGAAGATCAAGAACATGGCAGGCCCATTACTAAATCAGGAAAAAAAGAATGACATAAAAAGCAACAATGGCCAAAGCATTTCGATTTTCAGCCAAGAAGTTAGCAGCGATTGGATGACTAACATAGCAAACGTCAGTGTAAATGTGGCAGGATCTGAAGCTAAACGAAGAAAAGAACAAGTTCAGAATTACTTAGACAAGATAGTGTCTTCATGTCAGCAAAGCCTAATGAAATATATCCAAGAATATTTAAGGAACTGGCTGTAGAGACCTCTGAACAAACCATTAGCAATTATCTGTGAGAGCTTTTGCAGGATGAAATACCAGAGAAGCGGAAAAGGAGAAATCTACTGCACCTATCTATGAAAAGAGGAATAAAGACAACTCAGAGAATCACAGACTCACCATACATCTTGATTTTAGTTAGACTTTTGATACTGTCTCACATGACCTTAAACAAGTTAATGAAATATTACCTAAACTAACCTACTATAAGATAGGTGCACAATTGTCTGGAAAACTGTACTCAGAGCAATTATCAATAGCTTACAATCTAGCTAGATGGTCATATTGAGTGGGGTCCTGCAGGGATCTGCCTTGGGTCTGGCTCTATTCAGTATCTTAATGATTTGCGGATGATATCAAGCTTGAAGGGATTACAAGGGCTTTGGAGGACATAAAGGAGGCATCTGGAATGGTCATTGTTGAGGAACATAAGTCCTTGGGGGAAGAGAAGAACTTGAAGTAAAAAAGATAGGAAAGTGGTGCATCTTGGGGTCAAGCAGCCTGTTGACAGCGAAGACCAAAAAGATCAACCAGATGATTGGGGTGTATGCTCCTTACTTCAGATTTACTGTCACCTGAGACAATAGAGAACTGGGCCGTGGCTGGGACCACACAAGGATAAACAGACCACAAATGCATCATCTACAGTTTCTGCTTGCACAAAGGCTCTGACCCCATATGCATAAGACACATGCATATCCTAAGTGAAAGCCATGTGCTCAATACACAAAGAAAAATTATTTTTATTTATCTCCTTTCTATTTTTGTGATGGCACCCATAGCACAGGTAGCTGAAACACAAACTGACCACAACTGAGGAGGAAAGCTGTAATGGGTTTTAAACACATCCCCGCCCCCAATTTAAGAAGGGAAGTGAAGACAGATATAAAATATAATATTTAACAAGTGGAAGAAAAGGAAAGTTGTTAGTAATGAATTTAAATCAGAAATTTAAACTTGTAGGAAATTGAAAAGGGAAGCAAAGGAAGGAGGAGGGTTTTTAAAGCATTAGGAACAAAAAGACTCCCAATAATGGTAATAGATAATTGTAGAACTGTCAATAACAAGGTAGAAGTGCCCCATAAATATTTCTTTTCTGTATTTGAGGGGGAAAATGATGTAATCATATATTATAACATCTTCCATTTCACTAGTATTTCAGGAAGATGTTAAACAGCAGCTACTAAAGTTAAAGATTTTTAAATCTACAGATCCAAATAACTTGCACCCAAGAGCTTTAAAAAACAAACTGGCTGAAGAGCACACTGGACCAGTAATGCTGATTTCAATAAGCCTTGGAACATTGTGGAAAATTCCAGAAGACTGCTAACATTGTACTAATATTCAAAAAGGGTAAACAGCACACCCTAAGTAATTACAGGTCTGCCAGTTCGACATCGATCCCAGGCAAGATAATGGAGTAGCTAATAAGGGACTCAATTAATAAAGAGTTAAAGAAGGGCAATATAATGAATAAAAATCAACATGGGTTTATGGAAAATAGATCCCCTTCAACTAACTTAATATCTTTTTTGATGCGATTATGAGGTTGTTTGATAAATGTAACAGCATTAGACATAATATACTTGGACTGTTGCAAGGCATTTATCTTGGTACTACATGACATTTTAATTAAAAACTAGCATGATATAAAATTAACATGGCACACGTTACATGGATTAATAGCTGGCTTACAGACAGGTCTCAAAATAGAATTGTATATGGAGAATCACACTGAACAGCTATTACCAATGGGGGCCTGCAGGGATCAGTTCTTTGCCCTAAACTAGTTAACATTTTTGTCTATGAGCTGAAAGGAAACAAAGTCCCAATGAAAGTTTGCAAATGTCACAAAAATTGGGGTAGTGGTAAATAATGAAGACGACAGGTCACTAACCCAGAATATCGAGATCACTAAGTAAGCTGGGTGCAAGCAAACAATATGTTTTAATGTGGCTAAATGCCCGTGTATACAGTAGAAGATCAGAGTAACAAATTTACCAGTCAACCACACATATCATTTGGAACCAGGAGTACACAAGAACACAGGCAGCAGCAGAAACAAAAACAAACAACACCCCCCCCCCGAAGGAAAAGCCAGTACAATACCATATTAACCATAAACTACTAAAAAATGGGAACTTTTGACCAAGTAAGGAAACTGTTTCTGTGCTTGTTGGATGGTTAAAAGCAGCATTTCCCCCTCCTCCCCCCGTTTTTAAACTTCATTAAATCAATGGTCTGTTGTAAACTTTTGAAAGAACAACCATAACATTCTGTTCAGAGTTTCACACAACCTCCATTACCGAAGTGTTCATAACTCTGAGGTTCTACTGTATATCCAACAAGAAAGGATACGGGCCTATCTCAGGTGATGGGGGCTCTTTCAGTCACAGCTTCCCAGGATAAAGATTTGGGGGTTGTGGTGGAAAAGCAGCTGACCATGAGCTCCTAGTCAGTGCAGTACCCAAAAGGGTTTGATGCATAAACAGGGGACTCGTGTGTGAGAGTAGACAAGTTATTTTACCTCTGAATTTGGCAATGATACAACTGTTGCTGGAATTGGGTGTTCAATTCTGGGGTTCACAATTCAAAAGGATATTGATAAATTAAATAGGGTTCAGAAAAAAGCCACAAGAATAATTAAAGGAATAGAAAAAACATGCCTTACAGCGACAGATGCAAGGAGCTCAGTCTATTTAGCGTAACAAAGAGAAGGCTAAAGGGCAACGTGATTTGATTATAGAAATACCTATATCTAGAACTCTGATGGGTTATATCAAGTCCTATATCAATACCTATATCTAGAACTCTGATGGGGTATAGCAAGTCTCTGAGGGCCCCTGCTGGAGTGTCCGCGGTCCTAATACCTTCTCCATGAAAAGGAGAAGTAGAGGTGGGTCCTCCAGACCTGCCTAGAAAGGCTGCAGGGAAGCAGCTAATCAGAACCCACCAGGCTAAGTTAAAAGAAGCTGCAGGGCCTAAGCAAGTCGGTTGATGGCAGGAATGTCACTGCCCCAAAAATAGGTTCGGGCCCGGGCCCTGATCCATCATAGAGGGAGGGCTCGATCCGTACCACGAATTGAGTGACCCAATCCTTCCCCCGGGTCCCCAGATCAGGCTCCTGCTGCCGCTGGCCTGCGGCCCAGTCCCGGCCTTGGTGGGGATGGCACTGGGCTGCCGCTGTCAGCCTGGCCCTGGGTCCCTGGCGCGGGGCCCACATCGGGGCGCCAACAGCAGCCAGGCCCCAGGATTGAGCTGGCGGTGGCCCCGGTCACATTGGGGTGCCAGCAGCGGCCGGGCCCAGAACCCCAGCCCCAGATCCCTGGCGGGGGCCAGATCAGGTCAGGGGTGGCCGAGCCCTGGATCCCTGGCAGGGGCCAGATCGGGCCAGTGGCGGTCCTGGCCTCATTGGGGCGCCAGCTGAGCTCCAGAACCCCAGCCCTGCTGGGGGCCGGATTGGGCCAGCAGCGGCCCTGGCCACATTGGGGTACTAATGGTGGACGGGCCTGGACCAACAGCCCTGGTGGGGGCTGGATCAGGCCTGTAGCAGTTGGGCTGGCCCAGGGGGGAAGGGGCGCAGTGCATTGGGCCACCAGTGGCAGCTGGGCCCCCGCCAGACTCAGGGCATGTGCTCCATGTGCCTAGCGCCAGCAACGCCACTGGTTGATGACTGAGACCAGAAAAGTGAGGAAGGATGGGAAGGCAAAGAAACTCCCCAGGCATAGAGGCCTGGAAGAGAGACTGAGAAAATAGGAAACAGACAGAGAACTTCAGGCCTAAAGTAAGTATGAAGAGGAAGGGGTGATGTGGGAAATGGCCCAGGGAATAGCAGCAGCAACAGAGGTAAAGGAAGTAGCACGTGGTTGCTGTTTGTAGGGTCCCTGGAATAGGAACTGAAGTAGTGGATAGTCCCTCACTAGCCATAGTCAGACTGGTCAAAGTCCTGAGAAGGGCAGAAGTGTTTTTAGAGGTCCAAGTGAAGGGCAGGATTCTGAGTCTCCAGGGAGAAGGCCCTGGGGGCACTGCTCTATAACAAGGCAGAGAGAGACTAGCTCAGAAGGGACTGAAAACTGAGCCCAGAGACAAGGCTAAAGACATAACTAGGGTACAGGGACACGCCCTGTAGGATGTTTTATCCCATAAGGTGTTTTGCACATTCATGCATTAGTCTATGCGTGATTATTCACAGGGCTGAGCCATGGCAGGCCCATTTGACAAGGTTAACAGCCAACAGGGGGCACGGGGAGCAGAGTGTGCATGCAGGTTTGCACCCAACCATTCAGAGGTGCTAATGAGAGATGTGTGGGACCACCATTACAGGAACAGATCCCCAATCTGTCAGAGAAATGTATGTTAAAAACAGACAAATTCAAACTGGAAATAAGATGCCGATTTTTAACAGTGAGAGTAATTACCAGTGGAACACCTTACCATGCGTCATATTGCATTCTTCATCACTGAGAATTTTTAAAAATTGAGATTGAATATTTTTCTAAAGGATCTGCTTTAAGAATTATTTTGGAGGAAATTCTATGGCCAGTGTTATACAGGAAGTCAGACTATGTAATCACAGTGGCCCCTTCTCTCCTTACTCTATAAATCTCTACTACAAAAAAGTTCAAATAGGAGCTGTTTTAAGAATTGTATTCTCAAAAGTTCTTATCTAATTTATTCAAAACTTTCACGGATTTTTTTCCTCACTGATATAGCCAGGAAAACTTGAATGCATTCGTGAAGAAGTGGAAATTTTCTTTGGTGTTTTTAATGGGTCCTGTGTGTGTCGCAGTTTCCCCTATATTTTGCTTTGCTCCCCAGTGGGGGGGGAAGAGCTCTAGTTTGTTCTCAGGACAGACTGGAGGGGCGTGGAGCAGAGAGGGAGGAGGCGCAGGGAGGGAATAGTGAGTGTGTGCTGCCTAGTTGTCTGAGCCTGAATGCATCATCAAAAAAGACTGGCCAATGCCAAGGGCCATATCAACAGAAAATCTGAGAACAGCAGGAAACCCAATCACCAGGGCTTTGCCACCTAGCAACCAATGACCCAGAGGGAGATGCATTTCCCTTCCCTCTCAGTAGGGAAGCTGAGCAAAGGTTCCAGCTCAAGAGCAAAGGAATGGCATGTGTGAAGTGGGACGATAACGTGTTGGTTTCTGGAGGTAGCTGGAAGCTCTCTCACTTGGGGGTCTCTTCGGAATCCTGTGTGCTGGGGACTAATAAATGACTACCCTGTTTTGAAAAGGGTGTTGGTGTTACTGTAAATCCTCACTGAAGTCTGGCCTACACTATAGACTTATATACATCTATGTTGCTCAGGGGTGTGAAAAATCTACATCCTTGAGCATCACAGTTGTAAACACCCTTAGCAAACAGTCCTATGTCACTGGGAAAGCTTTTTCCACCAAAATAGCTACCGCCTCTAAGGGAGGTGAATTAAACATGCGAACACAAGAGCTCTCTCTCCTACCAGCTCAGAGCACCTGCACTGAAGTGCTACAGCTGCACCAATGCATTTTAAGTGTAGAGACGCCCTGAGAACATGGTGCTCTAAAGGGGCACAGTGCACCTCCTGCAAGACGTCTGCCTTGGCTGGACTCTCTGCAGTGACCCAGGAAGAGACAGGGATTGCTGGAACCAGTGGCCCGGTCTTGGAGGCCATGGGCTTACCCCTGTCCCGTGAAACCATATGCATACTCAGGTCCAGCACACTAAAGGGGTCGCTCCCAGGGGTCAGGGCATAGACCAGACCCTGTGACTTCACAGCAACAGAGAGGAGCAACTATCCAGAAACCTGGAGAGGACTTGACTTAACTGCAGAGCCAAGACACCAAGCTCCAAAATAATGAGTATATATAGCAGGATCTAACAAATTATCGATTAGCTATGGAAGGAGCTATAGTATTTCTAGGTGCAATCAAACAGGCAATATGGTCATTCAAATACAAACCCTACCCTGCTCCCATTGAACTAAATGGCAAACAACTCCTCTGGTATCAATCTACATCAAGATTTGATAACACACTGGTATCTGAGCATCTTCCAATTAAAATGGATTAGCAATACCAAAGATCCTAATGTATTGCATGAAGTCTTTGGCTCTTCTTTTGGGGGGGTGTACAAATTCTGCTGTTTTCATACCACATGTGGGAACAATATTGGGCCACTATCAATCACAAAAGTACAATTTGATTTTCTTCATATTTTGCAGAAATATTCTGTTGCCAACACAATAAATCAGTCCCTGTAGTTAAGACTGCAATCAGTTACCATTATAAAGCCTAATTTTGCACTCCTTTAACTTTTTTTCATAGATTTTAAAGCCAGAAGGAATCCCTATGGTCATCTAGCCAGCCATTCTGCATAATACAGACCACAGAATTTCACCCAGTGATTTATGAATCAAGTTCAAATGCTCTAACTTTTAGAAAACCATTCACTACTGATTTAACATGGGGTGTCAAAGTCAATTAGCCTTGGGGGCCATTTCTGCCTGCAACTCAGTCTAGTGGGCTGCTCATCCCTCCTCTCCCTGCTCCTTCAAGCTCCCCACCTCCTGCTCCCCCAAGATTCTTCCCAGCAGTGGCACCCTGGCGCCCACCCTCCCCCGCCCCCCCAGTACCAGCTGGCCTAGAGCCACTGACCCCACCCTCCCGCCCTTGATCCAGCCCTGAGGACCATGCTGGAGGCCTGCTGGCCAGCTGCACAGTGCAGCAGCCATGCGCCACCACCAGCCCACCTCACCCTCTGGGGCTGACAGGCCAGCCAGGGGATGGGGCGAGAGTGCTAAAGAATGCGGCTTCTGGCTGGCCTCAGGGCCGGCCAAGCCCCCATCCCCGGCCAAGCCCCCAGCCAACACCGGCTGGGCCCCATCCCCAAGTGTGGGCTGCAGCAGAATGGACCATGGGCCATAAATGGCCCGCAGGCCGCATGATTGACATCTCTGATTTAACATCTAATTTTTGGGTTGGCAAAATTCACCATTTACTTTGAAAGCAAAGATAAATTTATTTTGAAAATTCAAAGTTTTTGACTTAAGTCATTAAATACATTCTTGATCTGAAGGTAACTTTTGTCAAGTTTTTGCTCAAAAACAGTTTACCTCCTCATTCTGTCTATAAAATCAAATCTCTGAAAACTCATGGATTTGCTGTATTTTTTTTAAAGAAAACATACTATAATTAGCAAAGTTAGTATTTTATTATGGATTCAAAAGCACTACATAAAAAGGGGCACTTTCAGAAAAGCAGCAGCATGGGGAGCATGTCTGGCAGTGCAGGTTCTCAAAGTGGGGGGTGCTGAGCAGGGCCGGGTGGTAGTGGGGACCCCAGCACCTCCACGCTCCTCAGAGAAGGAAGTAGCCACCGCCACCAACCTCCTGCTGGCGGAGCGAGGAACACTATGCAGGTACCGCAGCGCCTGCTGAGCACATTCCCCAGATCAAGTAACTACCAATGCCCCTGGTAGCTACCTCCCATCTCTGGTCCCATCCATAGGATCGCCTGGCCCCACTCTCAGCCCAGCAGCAGCAGCACGGAGAGTGACAAGCAGCCAAGGGGGCTGTGGCTGTTGTGCAAAGCGTCCCCGCTCCACCAGCAGTGCCCTTCCCCCCCCCTTTGGTTCCCTCCAAAAGATTACCTGGCCCCACAAGTTCCATCTCAGGGGCACACCTCCAACTTTGAGAACCTCTGATCTAAAGCAGATGAAAATGGTGACCTGCTCAGGATGAAAACAGAAATCACCAGCAACAGCTACACCTTTGTTACGGCAGGCATTAATTCCTAAACCAATCCAAAAGAACAATCATCTGCGTGTACATGGATGTTAGCCAGCCTCAATATCTCCTTTGCCCTAAGGAGAAACTTGAGAATCTTGGCCAATAACTTTGGGGTGCAGAAGGGCAATCTGCAAATCAATATTAGGTTAATTTGAATTCAATACCAGACCTCAGTCAGTTGCAGATAGTTTTAATTCAGGGCTTGACAAAACCTGGGAGCCAGGTCACCAAAGCAACCAGTTTTGTTGCCTGGCTCTTAGCTTTGCTGTGGAATGCAGCAGAGGACTCCCTTCTGGTGACCAAAAATAAAATTGCTAGTGCATAGCCAAGTACCAATTTTGTCAAGCCCTGGTTTAATTTTATTTTTCACATTCCCTTTCTGGGGAAGAACTTTTTGATTTAGAGCCAGTTTAAACCGAACTGATGTAACATTCTTAGGTATTCGAGACCTATGCAACTTAAGCAAGCAACCCTAAACAATGAGTTTCCCAAGTGCAAAGGCCAAGAGCTGATTCTTCATGACTAAGGCTGACCTTAGCTGAAGTTCTTGCAAAAGATCTTCCACGGGAAAGAGCTCCTCTGGAAAGGGGGTAATCTCTACACAACCAACTCAAATTTAACTCTTCCATCTCCCCTCTGCTATCTCTTTCCCATGTACCACCCCATGTAGCAACTTATATTCAGGGCTCAACAAAATCCGGGTGCCAAGTCGCCCTGGTGACTGGGGTTTGTAGCGTGGCTCCTAGCTCTATTATGGAAATGCAGTGGAGGAGCACCCTCTGGTGATCAAAAATAAAACTGCCGGTGTCAGAAGGGAGCCAATTTTGCAAATCCTGTTATATGTATATTTTCCAAATACTACACATTTCCTGTTTTATTTATTTATTAAAAATACTTTAAAATTCCCCCATTTGCTATACTCAGAGCGGGAGGTTATAAAGTTATGCTTGTAATTGTAACCGTCAGGGGACTTGAGGAAGGGCAGTTGCAATGGAAGGTCATGTATAGGTATCCTGTTCCACTGGTGATGGTGTATCTACCCACAGAAGTCATATTATTTAAACTTTAAAAGAGGTATATTTTGATATTTCCTCATGTATGTTTTCGAAAGCAGGAATGGTGGTGTGTTTAAAACTGCCAGTGTTTGATGATCAGATGTTATTTTCCATCAGTGACAATGAAAGGAGAAAAAAGAAA
Source organism: Pelusios castaneus (assembly GCA_007922175.1). Classification (NCBI taxonomy): domain Eukaryota; kingdom Metazoa; phylum Chordata; order Testudines; family Pelomedusidae; genus Pelusios; species Pelusios castaneus. The sequence continues at coordinate 20,598,125 of ML685789.1, read as the reverse complement.
AACAAATGTGAATGAAAAGTATTTGTCAATTTCTGAACCAATCCAGGCTGCTTTTCATATGCAAATGTAAACTCTGGGACCCAGTAGAACTAGTACTACTCAGCCTTCATTCTGGTTAAACTAGAGCGATGGCTCTCAACCTTTTGCGAGCTGCAACACACTTGGAGGCACCCATGACCCTACAGGACACACCAGCCACCTTCCCGGCTCTCCGCAACACACCGCTGTGTGGCGACAGTAATGTTTCTCAACACAGTGGTTGAGAATTGCTGACCTAGAGAATGTGCACAGCTGTAAAGTCCACTTAACCCCTCATTTAATATGGTTAGTCTTTATTTTGTGAGGAATTCCTCATAACCATAAGGGAGAACCCAATATCAGTATTCACTTTACTGAGGTTATGTATGAACAACTGAAATTCTTTGTGTTTTGCTTCTGCTTATTCCCACCTATGGGACACCTTCCCCTTCCATTTTCAGGCACCTGAGAACCTTGGAACTTTCTAGAAAGTAACTCCTATTTGGTAACTACACAAACATCCTCACATAACCTTGGAAGTTTAGAGCAGAGATTATCATTTAGGGGTTGTATGGTCCCAATACCTTCATTCCTTAAGTTAAAAATTAGACTTCAGTGAATTCCAAGCAAGTCTTGAAGAACTCCAGTTACCAATGCGTAACTTTTCTTATGATATCCTTTGCATAGTTTACCTGTGAGAGTTTAGTGAGCAGTACACCTAGAAAGGTGATCTGAGCTCTTCTAACTAAACAAGGGTGATAGAATTGCCCTCACAAAGATAGCCTAAGTCAAATCAAGCGAAAAATGCAAAGTGTAAAAGGAACTCCATATACCAGCCTAACATGGAGTCCAAGTGAAATGAGCCCTTAGCCCCACAGGATCTGGAACCCTAGCTAATTTGTGAAAAGTTTCACCATACAAGTTTCTAATCCACTTAGACAAACACTGCACAAAAATTTCTTTTCTCCCATAACGATCCCCACAAGTACAAATACTCTGAGGCACTACACTGACAGTTTTGTTAGGCAATTCTAAAACAGACAGTGATATAAAATAGTTACATAATGTAGTAGTTAAACAATGACTGTTTCATCTAGTCTTTCCCATCCTTTCCTCAGGTCATACATTATCTATTTAATGCACATAGATGCAGTTAAGGTTTTTACCCCCTGACCAAAACACTCACAAAAGCAAGGAAATGAAGAGTTAACCCACCTACCAGCATCCAACCTCCATTCCCTCATCCACAAGCAAAACATTCTTTCACCCCCACAACTAATGTACATCACAGACCATGCAACCTTAATTCTATTCCTCTTCCACCCTTCTACATATACACCTTTACCAGGTTATCTCCCCAACACTTCCAAACACTAATAGTTGTGGATGTTCGGTTGTCTTGTGAGATGGTGATTTGGTAAAGAGCTGTGGGCAGGATGATTTAAAAGGAATGATGGAAGGCTGGTATCCTTAAATGTTCCTGAGGCCTCAAGAAAAAGCACGGAAAAGCAAACCCGACACTGCTGTTATTTTTAAGGTTTTAAAAAAGTAAAAAATACCTATAAAATAAACAATGAACATTTTGGGCATTCTTCATACACCCTAAAGCAAAAAAAGATGCAATCCCAGATTTATAAAATAATCCTTTACTGATCACAGTGAACAGCCTCTCCCTGCAAAGTGCTCAGTTACTTCTGGAGCAGTTTGTGGCTAATTTAAGCAAAATTAATTCACTTTCTAGTACAAAAGTTTAATCAGGAAAGTTCAGTTTTCCAAATTTAGTTTTTATAAAAGTAAAATTGCATATTGTCTATTAGGCAACAAAGTGCTGCTAAAAAGTAAGCTGTACTTCTGAACAAGCCCTGAAGGGGTCCAAATTATCTAGGGAATCTAGAAAAAAAAATAGAAAAAATATATTAAAACCATAAAAAAGTACTTAAACCCTTTCCCTTCAAAGAGGAACTACTTTTTCCTCAGTGAAAGAATAAGTTGCAATAATGTTTACAAAACTTTGTTTTTAGAATGAATTGTAACATTAACCAACCATATTTTAACAACAAACCTGTCAAGTGTGCATTAGTAAGCTTAGTTTTTATGCCTCAAAGACACCTAAGGAATGCACCAATGCCTCACACAAATGTTGGAGTGGTTTGTTTCTACATGACAAACTCTTTGGAGAAAGGTCTTCTTGCATGTATGTGTAAAAGCATCATACACACCTATAGTAAGGTAAAAGTAATTATCACTGTATAAGAGTCATGGCTAGAATTGAGATGTGCATCTGTGTGACAATCAATGCAATTTACATTATAGCAAACCCACAATGTAGAGGCCCTGCAGTGACGCAGAGTTTACACTAATAGCTTACACTGGTGCAGCATATTTATATCAGGGCTTTGCACTGGTTTAACTTCATCAATATAAGTTCCAGAGGGCCATGTTAGTCTGTATATAGCAAAAACAATGAGTCCTGCAGCACCTTAAAGACTTAAATTTCTTCAGGCATAAGCTTTCATGGGCTGCAACCCACTGCATCTAACAAAGTGGGATTTTCCCCCACAAAAGTTCATGTGATAAATAAATTTATTAGTCTTTAAAAGTGTCACAGGACGCCTTGTTTGTTTGGCTGATCTAGACTAACATGGCTACCCCTTTAGAAGTAGGTCCCCTTTAGTTTGTGCTAGCAGGGTGGTTTAGAGCATTCTGCAATTCATACCCCCATAGTCTGGTCTGCAGCACCATGCAGACAAGCCTTGACAGTTTTAAAAGCATTATCATCTAGAGAATATGATGTTTCCTTGATTTTAACGAATTACCATGCCTCAAAACTGATTTCACCACTTTATATACTTGCTGCTTTACAAATTTCTGTTTTCTAACCTAGAAAGTTCATTAGGATACCTTTAGTGTGGTACCAGTAGAACTAGGCGTAACAGAACACAGTTTTAAAAGGTGAAATTTAAGTAACATTTCAAGAAAAGTGTCCTGACACTGAGATGTATTAAACTGTGGATAATCTCCCAAGGGAAGTGAAGGAACTTCATCACTTGGGACTTTTAAAACTAGCCTATAGAATGTACTATTCCTTATTTTGTATGCTGTGTCAAAATGTGCACACCACTCTAACGACAAAGATAAATCCTCATGCAACGCAGAAGTGTTTATGATGAAGACCCTAATCCGGCAACACATTCTGTTCAGGGAGACACTGGATCCCCCTGAAGCCCCACTTAAGTGAACAGAACGCCACCTCATCAAAGAACCACAGTCTAATTCACAACACACAGACAAAAAGCATGGACTACACAAAATAGATTGGGAGGTAAACTATGAATTATACTAATTCTTATTTCAATAACTATATTTAAAAAAAAAATAAATATAGGGGATCATTTTTCTTTGATAGTTGAATGAAGGATTGTGGAAGAATGTGGGTTTAGAAGGCGGCTTGAAGCAGAGATGGTGTCTGGGGCATAAGATCATGAACAATTTAAATCTATATAAACCAGTTTTAACCCTACATAAGAACCCATACAGGTGTTTGCCCAGGTTTAACTAAATTAAACGGGGTTTTAAAATTAATTTTAGTTACACTGGTGTAGCAATTTCTGCATGTAGACAAGGCAGACACTTACATTTCTTTTGTTTTAGTTAACAACTGGTTCACTTACATTACTAATATTTTCCAACATCCTTTACCCCTTCAATTAAAGAGTTAGGAACTCAAACACAGCCCCGAAAGAAAGAATGAAAGAAAAAGAACGAAAGAATGAACCAGACAACCTCCTGATATTTTTAATTTTAAAAGCCAATAAAAAATTTAAAAATTCATTAAAATTACCTAAAAAGGGCACAAGTCCAATTGTACCAAGTTATTTTAGGTCCTTTTTAATACTTATTTAACTTTAATGTCTAATTAATATTTTGGAGGAAGGACAGTATATTCAAGATTCATTAATTCCCCCCGCCTCCACTCCCTTCAATAAGAAAATAAGAGCTTACAATAAACATCCAGGAACACTTTAACATCTTCCAGGAAAAAAAACAGGGAAAATCATACTTGAATTAAGGGCATCCAAAAGGGCACAAACTCAGTTTTGTTTTGTTTAATCCAGACCTTGACAAATCTGCCGAACACCTAGGGGCCAGCTCAAAAACTGAGGTGCCCCAGGTGTCTGACTGATAAAAGGCCCCCTGCTGCTGAAAGACCACCACTGCTACTTCTTCCGGTGGTGGTACAGAGTGCGCCTGGCCCCCACTGCCGAAAAACCAGTGGATACTTTTGGCAGTGATCGCAGTGTGCAAAAGATCCCCCACCACCGAAAAATCGCTGCTGGCGGTGTTTTCAGCCGTGTAGGGGATGGGGGGACAACAACGCTGGAAATGTCAGTGCCTCAGGCTCTTATTTTGGGCACTCCAGGGCATTCGCCTCCCTGGCTGCTAGGCACCAGGGGCAAAATCATGGGCGCCATGGTGACCTGGCGCCCAGAATTCATCAAGCCCTGGTTTAATCTTTTTTTAAGTCCTCTTTAAAGCATGCGCAAGGGCTACAACAGCAAAGATGGAAAGGCACACACACATTTTGGATACGTAGTAAAGGCATCACACGTTTTTGCACAAACTTGATACAAGGAGTACACGACAAGAATCGGAGGTTGGAGGGGCCAAAGAAACAGATCACACACAGAAAAATGATGGAGGGAGTAAAGACTTGAATGGGAGGTAAGGAAAAAGGGATGGCAAGATCTGCTTTTCGTCATACTGAGTTTAAGTTGATGACTGACACAAAGTGAGTGCCACACTGTAAACTATTTTACTCAACGTGACTATTCACATGTGTCTGTAGAATCAAGGAACGCTTTTTATAGTCTCTTTCTGGCAACGGCTATTGCTTATTGTGTGAATTCAACAGCATTTAGCAAAAATGGGACCTCTTTGCACTACTGTAGTACAAAGTAATAACAACAATGAAAAGAAATGGGAGATGTCTGGGATGGAAAGAGTTAGAAGTTATAATTGTAGATAATACATTTGAAGCCAAGAGAGTAGATAAATTAATCCAATGGAGAGCTGTGGAAGGAAAAGAGGGAGCCAAAGGAAATAGCCTGCAGAAATCCGAAGAAAAGGGGGTGAGGGGAGGAGAAGAGGAAGTGAAAGAAAGGGAACTCTGAAGGAAGTAATCTATGAAGTAAAATATCCATGAAGGTATGAAACCAAACACAAAAGGACAGACCAGACAGCAAACAGGAAAGGATGGATTGGTTTACCATAGAGAAAGAAACAGAAAAGGCAAGCAGGAGGAACATGGAGAAGAAAAGACAGCTCTTGAACTTTACCACTGACCTGTGTTGCCAGAAAATGCAGAAAGTATGAAAATCTGACTATAGAGGGGCCAAGGAGAAAGTTAGCAGAAAGAAAGTCAAGCAATTAAAGTAAATGAAGCAACTTGGTCTTGAAGGGGAGATGGGACAGTAGTTAGAGACAGAAGATATTAAGGGAAGGCATTTTTTAAAATAAGGGAAATAGCAGTATATATGTAAAGATAAAAGTAAAGGAGACTGATGAAAAAGATTAAGCATGAGCAAGGAAAGATGATAGAAGGCATAAGGGTGGTCAGGTGTTGGAGAAAATAAGATCAAATGGTCTGGCCAAGGGTTAAGGAGAACATTGAGACCCAGGGATTCAATATTTGTGCTGCAGCACACAGTCCTACCTTACTCTTGGGGGTAGGGATAGGGATGGTAGTCAATCTGATCTCACCTCTAATTTGTATAATATTAAAGCCTAATCTGCACCTAAAATTTAGTTTCATCTAGCTACATTGCCAAGGGCTGTGAAAAAGTTAATACCTTGTGCAATATAGTTAGGTTGACCACCCCTCCCTCCCCCCAGTATAGATGCAGCTAAATCTAGCTACCACCTCTTGAACAGTTGGATTAATTATGCACTGACAGAAAAATCTCTTCCCTCCATGTACACTGTAGTGTAGAGACACGCTCAGGAAACAGCCAGCAGCAACTACATAGGAAGCACCATCTGAGACTGAGAAAACTCTCCAGCTAAGGCCCTGATCCTGAGTAGTCTCACTGAAATCAAACTGAATTACTCATTCATGTGTTTTACTAAAAGGAACAGCTCAATGGGACTACTCCTAGTAATAAAGTTAAGTACAAGCCTTTGCAAGACCAGGGCCTGAATCAGAAAAATGAAATAGAACATAGGAACTGACATACTAAATCAGACCTGTGGTCCAACGCAGGCCATTATCATGTCTCCAATAACAGACAGTATCAGATGCTTTAAAGAAACCATACAGTAGGAAGTTATGGAATAACCTGTCCAAAGGGAGCATTTCATCAGATTTCTGTCCAAAAGCAAGAAGGATTACATCCCTTCCAAATCTTTTCTCCCATTTTAATCTTTACTGTTGTAATGCTGGATGTCTCTGTTATTCATATGAATAGCCAATCCTTTTTTGAATCCTGTTACGCTCTTGGCATCAATACCTTATGGCAATGAGCTCTATGGACATTGCTATATGAAAATTATCAGTTTTAAAATTGCTGCCTTTCAGTTTACATTCAGACTCATAATCCTTATGCATCTTAATGTTCTGTTTTCTTTTTTGACCAGTACTGCACACTTCCCAAAAAACAGTCAAGGGTTACTAATTTTGAAGACAACTAAGAACTGTCCTCTCTATTCCCCGTTAGCAATTCAAGCCTTCCACATCTAGTGCATGCCCCCAATTTATCCACACACAAAATTCCACCAGCTTCATTTTAACCACCAGCATCCTATGTCCCACACACAAGCACCTCACCACTGCATCAACTACCCTGTCACATCTGTTCCTCTGCAAATCAAGTAGATAGGGAAAAACAGTACACCCACGTGTAAATGTTTTGGTTCTAATGTTCATTGTCAAAGCACTTTAGTTCTAATTCAGCTTTTATGTAACAGAACATAAGGCTTAAATGACTGAAGATACTAAATGCTTCTTTTTGCATAAAGCTGTACTTAAAATTTTTGGACTCAATTAGCAAGATTTCTATATCTGTATGTTTTCCAGTGGAGTTGGAAACTTTCATGTTAAATCCTTTATTGTGTATATTATAAGATCTCAAAAAGTGGAAGGGTTTTGTTCCCAGCACGCTCGCTCTTGGAATGTTCTCTACATTTCTCCAATTTGTTCGGGCTCAAGGCAAGCAATTTTGGAGCTGTTGGAAAATATGCAGTAGGGTGGCGAAAGATTTCTAACTTCATTGGAAGCTATACAGATTTCTAACAGGTGTCACGCTTCTCCTGGAAAGGGTTAAACAACAATAAGATCTGCGTTATCCTTTCCCATTGAAGCGGGAGTAAAAACAACCGGGTTTCAGCGCCGTTGGTTCCCAAGGGTGCACAAAGCCCCGAATTCATTGTGCAGCGAACAATAGAAAGCTCCTCACCGCAAACACAGCAGGAGAGGGACTGTCGGAAGTAAGGCAGGAGCTTGGTGACCTCGGAGAAGGCCTGGGGGTCGCCGGGGTCGTAGTTGAGCACCAGGCGGCTCGCTGACACGTAGAGAGCAGTGGCATTCACCGGGTTCATCGCAGCCGCTCCAACGCCCACGGCTCCGGGGTGAGAAGAAAGGGCGGCGGCGAGTGCGCGCCTGCCGAAAGTCAGCGGGGCGCCGGGGCCCCGAGGAGCCGAACGTCCGCCCGAGCCGGGCCGGAGGCCGCGGCGCAGCCCGGCGAGGGCTGGGCGGGGCACAGGGCCGCGCCGCGCCGCGCTCCCTCGTCGCCCCGCAGGGCCCTCCCGGCCCTCTCAGGCAGTGTCACGGGGCCGGGGCCTGGCTCGTCCGGCGGCCGCGAGGCTCCTCCTCCGCCTGCAGCGGGCCCGGCAGCGCGCACTACTCCAGGCGGCGGGCCATGCCGGGCCGCCCTCCGGGCCTGTTCCTCTCGGCCACACGCCCTCACCCGTCCCGGAGGCGGCGGCTCAACAGAGGCCCCGCATGGGGGCGCGGGGCGGGGAGGAACCGCGAGCCCAGCGCAGGGCGGCGGCGGCCCGGGCCGCGGCTCCCGATCCGACAGGGGGAGGGGGCGGATGCACCGGGCCTCAGCACTGCCGCATCACCGCGCCGCTACCGCGGCCTCCTGCGCGGGGCCGATGGCTTCCCCCGCTCGGCGCTCGGCAGATCCGCTGCCCGCCGCAATGTCAATAGCAACCGTTAGAGCCAACCGTCACTGCGGAGCCATCGCCGCCGCCTGGCTCCGCACGGCGCATGCGCGGCCCGGCCACGGCTCTCTCCCCGCAGCAGAGGCCCAGCCCTGGGGGGGAGGGGGCGGCCAGCGCCGCCTAGCGGAACCCGGCCAGAGCCAGGGCCCGGGCCAGGCCCACGGAGCGAGCGCAAGCCGGGGACAGCGCCAGCCAGCGCACACCTCAGGGCTGGCCGGCTCAGCACAGCCCAGCATGGAGCTGGAGGGGGCTGCCCACGCCTGCTCCCTGCTCAGCCCAGCCAGACACAGCCACTCCCCCCCTCCAGCCGCGCTCAGCGCAGTGCAGCCCCGCCCCTCCCACCCGCACAGGCCAGATCCCGCCCCCCCAGCTCAGCTAAACACAGCCCAGCCCCCACGTGCCTGCTGAGCCTGGCTCAGCCCAGCACAGCATGGACCCCTCATCGGGCACAGCACGGTCTGGCTCCGCACCCATCCCTGCCCAGTTCAGTACAGCACAGCGCTGCCTGCACCTCATCCGCATCCAGTCAGGCTCAGCATAACATGGGACAGACTCACCGCACCATCCTTGCTCGGCTCAGTGCACGGTAGATGCCTGCCAGGCTCACTCCAGCATAGGCCCAGCCCCAACTCACTCCCACCCAGCCCAGATCTCCATCCAACCTCACTCAGCACCCCAGGGGATGCAGCTGCACCCAGCCTGGCTCAGCAAAGATCACTACCCATCTCAGCCCAGCCCTCCATCCAGCATGACTCAGTCCAGTCCAGCTAGAACCCCTGTCCAGTTCTGCTCAGCGCAACCCTGCCCCCACAGCCTGGTGCACCACAGCTAAGGACAGACTCCCTGATCCAGCCAGTCTCAGCACTGCCGCTGTCAGACCCCAGCCTAGCTCAGCATAATCCAGCATGGGTACTCCTGCCCAGCCCCATGCAGCCCCGTACAGCTATCAACCCAGAAAAGGCCCTTGCCTGGCACAGCTCAGTACAACCATCGTGCCCCTCCCCAGTTTGGAGCAACAGCGTACAGCACAGAGCCACCCACCACCCACTTAGCCTAGCAAGGAACCCCTGCTAAGTCCAATACGGACCCTAGCATAGACCTTTCCTTCTGTCCAGCCCATCATGCACCCTTTGCAAAACTCAGCTTAGTACAACCCACTACAGCCACCCACTGTGCCTGCCTCAGTGGAGTCCCAACTACCCTTCCTGGCTCAGTAGAGCTGGGCAAAGACCCCCCCCCCCGGTGCAGCCCAGCCCAGGCCAGCATGGACTGCCATGAAGTCCACTACAGTCCCCACCTCTGCACAGCACAGCAAAGAGCAGACCAGACCTCATCCTCACCCACCCTAGCTAAGCACAGCTTAGAACATGACCTGCTCCAGCATGGCTCACTACAGTCCCCAGTCCTTCCTGGACAGACACGTGGCTTAGCCTAGCTCAGCTCAACCCCAGCATGGATCCATGTCAATCCAAACTGGGCTCAATACAGCGTAGCAGGACCCCTGCCTGATATAATGTCAAAAATGGCTGCAATCACCTTTACTACTGTTAGCAGTTACTGACATCTAAGGGTGGGTGGGTTTTTGTTTGGTTTGGTTTTTCGCTCCTCGGTCAGAATGTGCTACCATTGTGAAATCCCTATTTTAAATTTGGACAGAGGTATTTTTCAAATTTTGAAAACTATTAATGTAACAAGATACATAAACAAGAACAGCTTACTTTACCTTTCAACATTATTTCAAAATCAAGCATCTAAACATGCATTTTTCATTTACTCAAATATCATTCAAATGGAACTTCTCTATTACCTATTTATATTCCAACTGTAAAATTCCAAGAAAACCAAGATATTTATCTTGAGAAAATAATTATAATTATAAAATGTACATTTTTGTAAACATCCCAACTAGACACCCTCTGCAGTAAAACTTTCTTCTTATCACTTGTTTTCATCAGTTCCCTCTGGAAGGTATGGCACATGAGTTCACCTCTTACAAGAGTCACACTGTATCTTTGATAAACCTTTGATAGGTAATAGATGAGAAAGTGACAACACAGAACTAATTATGCTAAATATAATTTCAGTTATACAATCAAAGTGATATTCCTTGAACATAGAATCATTAGTCAAGCAGCAGTGGAAATATTTACTAATGTGGAATTATTACAACAATTCTTATTCTTAGCCAGATTATTCCATCAAGTCTATATGCAATTGGGCCACAGCTTTTGTTCTTCTGCTATAAACAATCATATTCCATTTGCTTATCTGCTCAAACGTAGAGTGTGTTTCTGACACAATTTTGCATTTCTTATCATCTTACCATCATGCAATCATGCATCATTTTAATTTTTGTATACCACAAGGTTGCAGTACACGCAGTACTCCTCCATGCTCTCTGCCAAATCAATACAATGTAATCAAATGATGATTACCTTGTGATCAAAACTCTAAGTAGAAATCAATTATTTCAAGTATTAAGTTAACAGTTTGCAAACATTTCTCTTTTGGGGAAATGTCATATTTTAAATTACATTTGGTATCCTTGTCTTTTTATCTTAAACTTTAAATTGACTGCTGATGGATATAACTATATCCAATTAGATTTCATTGCTCTTTCAGTGTGAACCATCCACCCATCCCCATTTCTCTCTAATAATTCACATAGAGTCTATTAGAGAACCAAACCTGCGATGTATCCCACGGAATGTGTATTAAGATACCTTTGTGGTATGACATTATTACAAGTACCTAGTGAGACTATATAGGAAGATAACAGGAAGAGAGAAATAAAGTTATTACCTGACTCTTCCATTAAAAGATTTGCATACTTAGAGTCTCGTGTGGTTTCCCCTCACTGATGTCTTTATGCTCTACATACATTTCTGCAAACTAATAACACTTTTAAATGGAAAACACACCATAATAACACATCACTAAGAAATAACCAACATTTGACACTGAATACTTTTATGATGAGTGCCCCGCAGTCATGCTCAACTGCTTGTCTCTTTTGTTCTACATGTTTTATTTTCCAAAGTCCCATTTTGGATTTTCCATTTTTTCGGTAGATGAAAGATCTTAAATGTACAAAGTATAAAGTAGCCAACTTTATAAGTGGGTTCATGTTTTCTTTCAGATATTTAATACTCCTTTATTTTTCCATTGAATGAATGTTGCAATTACTTCATGCTGTCTCACACACTCACACTCGGCTCCGTATTATATCAAATCTCATATGCTGTTTAGTACTTGATTTGCTAAGGCTTGTGTTGCTAACACCACCTTTTCAACCATGCTAAATGCTAGTGTTTTGAGGCTATGTTCAGTTAAGTAATTAGTCCATGCTCAAATCCAACCAGTTCAATCAATGTCCAAAATTAAACAGTGTGAGTAAAAGAATGTGTTGTTTCCATTTTTATTTATAGCCATCAAGATCATATTGTTCTCCTTGTTATAGCACACTTATTGAAAATAGTTTTACACTAGACACTACATGTAAACTATGAAAATAAGTACCTTAAATATCACCTCCAATACCTCAGGAAGCTTCTTTCATATCTCATCTCACCTCACCTCACAAGGGGTCAATTATTAACAATCTTTTCTTTCCATTAATGTAAAAATATATACATGTTATTGGTAATATAATTTCAATAATTTTATAATGATTTTTTAAAACTGCACGCAAATATTCTAAATCTGTAATATCTCACTAATACCCAAGAGAAAATATTGTGAATTCCTTGATTAAAACACTAGAGTGAATTCTTTAAATATACATTACCAACATAATAATAAATTCTTCAAATAAGCATTAATTTTTTAAATTACAGCCCTCAGAATTTCAAGCCTTACATTGAAGTACCATTTTCTTTTGTATCTATTAAACTTATCAAAACCTCACAAAATACATAAAATTATATCACAGCTGCATTTGAACCCTATTATGTAGTACTACATTATTGGATACAATAACAATGGGAAATATCTTACTGAAATAATCCAATGACGTAGTGTGATGTAAGGAAGCAATAATGTATCATTTTGCATTCATTTTATATTCACTGAAAAAAGGAAAAAATGTTTTATTCGTCAATTAAGCAAACCATGCAATCTTGATCTGTGTAGCCATTTTATTTAATTATTTAAACTGAATTTAATTATTTTGTATTAAACTGCCATGGATTCAGCTCCTGTTGATAACAGTTTCAAACTCAGAGTGAACATTACCTTTGGTGCTTTTCTCAAATTTGGAGACTCTACAAATGCAGGAAGTTCAAGTATAGTGACTAAAGACAGTCACAAATCTGTATTATAAATTTTATTAAAACAATAAGTAAAGTTACAATTATCCTTGCATATTAAATCCTATAAAAATGCATGCAATGACTAAGATTGTAGCCATACTCACATCCTCAAAGATTTCTAGGGTCTGATGTACCTCTCAAAGGACAAGCATGAATAGAGGGATGGGTCCTGATGGGGTTTCCCAGGGGGTTGTCCTTTGGGTCTTCCCTAGGGACTCTTCCCATTTTTATCTAACCAAGGAACCTCTTTAATCTTGTTCTGAACACACCTAACATTTTATGCATCTGCATGCGGGTTTCAATTCTCTTTTCCTATACTTCCATGACTCTTTTTTCATAGGTTCTTAGTTGCTCTGATTCTTCTTAGCAGCTATGCACAACATGTAACTTGCAGGACAGGACTTTCCATGATGTTACAATCAGGTGTCTCGTGATCTTGGACAATACCTTGCAGTTTTTTGCCATGTAGGGAGGTTGGCGTGGGGGAGGGGTGGTTGTGTGTTTGTTTTTGTAACTTTACCCATTGGCACATCTTTTGCTGTAATCTTGTGACCTTATTGGTATAGGATTATTCCTAGATCACCCACCTATGTCAAGCATTCTTAAGTCTATGGTCTAGTAACTTAAATTTATTTAGCATATATGGATTCTGTATGAAAAAGTATACAAATTTACCATAACACCACATAGCACAATGATAAATGGATGATAAAATGAACTAATTGGCTACAATTGAATTTTCCAGTTTCAGAACACGCTTACCATTATTCATGGCCGTGTATTCACTATTACTTACTACTTGAGTACCAGTGGTACTTAAATACACTTACTGTTTAATTCTCTGAGCCTTGGTCTGGAAATGTTGCTTCACAGCCCTACAACAGTGGAAAGGATGACATTTTTGTTATCATGTGCTGTTCAGATCTCAAAGAAAATAAAATGTTATCCAGAAACTCATCCCAATTCTAGTGAAGCCAACCAACTTCCACAATGCTCTGTAAGAAATGGTTATCAATTAGTCTGTGCAAAGAAGTCTTCACTGAGGCCTTGTACACGCTACAAAGTTATCGTGCGGTAAGACTCCTTACCGCGCAATAACAGTGAGAACGTACACACACAAATGCTTCTTGTCACGCGGCAACAGCCCTCTTGCCGCGCAACATGTAAACCACCCAAATGAGGGTGGTGAGGCTTACCATGGAACAGTTGTTCCGTGGTAGAGCCTGTGTGTACGCTTCTTGCATTTTTGACAGCCTCCGGAAATGTCCCAGAGTGCCAATCGAGGGCACTCTGGAACACGGAGCTGTCAAATTTGTCAATGTCACTGCTCTAACAGAGCAGTGACATTGACAAATAGCGGCTTGAGCCATAGCCTCAAGCTGTCAACTGAGCTCCCCCAGCAGGAGCTCAGGGCTCAGCTGGCGGGTGGCTGGAGCCCCCCCTGAGCCCCACGGCTCCAGCTCCAGCCACAGCCAGTGGAGCCCCATCCCTGGCAAGCAGCAGGGCTCAGCCTCTGCCAGCTGGAGCCTGGCGGGGTTTCTGCTGCCACTGGTCAGCTGAGCCCAGCGGGTGGCAGGGCTCAGCTACTGCTGGCCAGCAGAGCCCCGTCCCTGGCCACCCATTGGGGGGCTCAAGTGGGGCTCAGCTGGCCGGTGGCAGCCGAGCCCCGCCACAGATCAGGTCCCGCCGGGTGGCTTGTGAGCCCCGCCATGGCCGCGGCTGCAGTGGGGCTCCAGCCACTGGCCAGCTGAGCTCTACTGGAGCCCAGTGGGCAGAGGATCTCTGCTGACTGCCGGCAGTTGAGCCCCTCCACCCACCAGGGGCCTGGTTATGGGGCTCAGCTGCCTGGCAGCAGCCATGGCTATGGCGGGGGTCTCAAGCCTCCACCAGGGCCCGGCAGTGGGGCTCAGCTGCAGCCACTGGGCAGCTGTGGGGCTTGGCTGCCCAGTGGCTGGAGCCTCGCTTCAGCCGTGGCCACGTGGGGGTCTCAAGCCCCCTGGTGGGGCTCAACTGCCCGGCGGTTGGAGCCCTGCTGCACCCGGCTCGGCTGCCCGGGGGCTGGAGCCACACCAGGGGAGCTGGAGCCCCTGCAGCCCGGGCTCAGCTGCTGCTCAGCTGGCCGGCAGCAGCTGAGCACCCGCCACCCCCGCGGCATGGGAGCCCCAGTCCATCTGAGCCCCAGGGACAGGACTGGGGCTCAAGCCAGCACCACTGCCAGCCTTTCAGCTGGCAGGGCAGTGCATGGTGGGATAGGTACCCACCGTGCACTGCTTCTTCTAGCAAAAATTCAAAGGAGCATGTGAACGCTCCTTTCGCTAGAAGGAGTGGTGTGTGGATGGGGTAAAGCGTTATAACACTTGCTTGTCCTGCAATAACTTTTACTGCAGGACAAGTCTGTAGTGTGTACATGGCCTGAGACAGTGTCTTTATCTTCACTTGGCGGCATTTCACAGCCCTACAGGACACAGTCACACCAGTCTTCCCCTCCCCCTATACCCCCCCACCGTCTGAATCCAGCCATCTCCCTGGCTCTCTGTAACACACTTACCACTGTGTGGAAAAACAGTAATGTGTCTTGATATAGTGATTGAGAACCGAAAACCCACCCCTCCCCTTTGTTGTCATATGACTGAAGACGTGTTAAGAAGACACTTCACCTTGAATGGTCTTTTACAATGTGATAACTACTGAAGATAAAGAATCTGTTATACCTTGTATTTTGCTATGACACTCAGTACCTTTCCCAGACCTGAAGAACTATGATGTTCAAAATCTAGTCTTTCACCAACAGAAGTTGGTTCTATATAAGACATAACCTCTCCCACCTTGTTTCTCAGACACTATGCTCATAAGTTAAATTTTCCTAGGAGCACACTGTTATTAAAGAAGGTTTACATCTCATGAGGATGGTAACAATGTGTGTTTTTATCTTGGAGTAACTAGCATGCATTAACTATCACACTGCAAAAACAAGACAAGACACTTTAGTTTTACCACTTTAGTGGAGACGAGACACTTTAATTCTACTGAAAGGTAAAGCTGGTGAGGTCAGTACTATGCTTCCCACCTGATTAATGAAAAGGAGTAACAGAATAATTCATTAAAAAAAACAAACTTTGTTTTGGCAGTATAAAATCATCATCGGTATGAAGAACATTCTGAACTGTATCATACATAAAACAGCATAACAGTAAAATATACAAGTAGAAATGTAAGGAATTCTGCAAAATAATCAACATTTATATATGCAGCAAATGTAGTAATAGAAGAATAAAGCATGTGCTTCAGTGTTTGCAGAATGGTGAGATTACTTAGAAAAATAGGATTTTTTTAATACATTGTCAATTACAAGTGAAAGAGGGAGTAGTCCAAAACTGTACTGTGTGTTATAGGAATGTATAACTGTTTTAGGTATATGGATTCTTTGAGATATAATAGCAAATGTATGAGGTTAGGCCAAGATTTGCTAAGGTATTTAGGCCACTACTTTATGTGGATCTGGGGATCCCGCATCCTAAAGGCTCAGGAACAAAAAGGCAAATAAGAACCCAATATTATGTATTTTTTAACATGTCATGACCTATGGGTGTGTAACTCAAGATTTTTGAATTCTTGTGACTGTCATTATCCAGGGATTGTAGATGTTCTGTCAGCAAAAATGACAATAGATGTTTGCTGTTGAGAAGGGTTAAATAGGAAATCATATACTGCCCTTAATGAATCTTTAGGAATCGAATTCTACACACAAGTAGTGATAGGCACAAAACCACTAAGGGCTAGACTGAGAGGCAACATAACGATTGAGCAAGGCAGTCCCCATTGGTGGATCAAATGAATATACAGAAGTTTTGATACCAACCCAGGAAATCAGTCAGCCTGGAAGTAACATAAACTTGTGCTATAAAATAAGAACAAAAACTTAGAATTGAAAAAAAATCACAGTAAAAACACAGGAAGTGTCATACTAGAGACACAAACAAGGAGTCTGATGGCACTTTTCAAGACTATGAAATTTATTTATCATATGAGCTTTCATGGGAGAAAAATCCCACCTTGTCTGACGCTTGACGAAGTGGGATTTTCTCCCACAAAAGCTCATGTGATAAATAAATCTATTAGTCTTTAAAAGTGCCATCAGACTCCTTGTTTGTTTTGGTGAATTAGACTAACATGGCTACACCTTTGGAACTAGAGACACAGATGCTTCTTGCTAAAACTACTACCAATTATTAACTTATAAATATGTCAATGGTTATTTTGCTATTAAAATATACATTAAATAGCACAATGAACTCCAGCTGCGCAATGTTAAAGAAGGTAAATGAAGCGCTAAGATTAATAAGAGTAATAATAATACTAGTCCAGTGGACAGACTTCACTGAAGCCAGGCTAACTCTCCTAACCACTGGGATCTAACTCTCCAAGGAAAGATTCTCTGCTGTGTCCAACCTGATCTCTAGAACACAGAACCCAAACAGGTACAAGGACGTGCCTATACCTCCTGGGACCCATGTTGGCCTCCACAATCATTATGCTGCATGTAAGCCTGCATCTCAGATGTCTTCAGGCACCACTGAGGACTACGTAAGCCCCCAAAAGACTCAGTCTTTCCAAATGAATCATGGTGATTCCACAGGTACTAGACTGTCCACTGGTGGTAGGAGTCATGGAAGGTTTGCACAGGAGCCCTATCCTTATGTCCCCTACCATCAAAAGTCCTCACAATGGATGCCACTCTCCTGGTTTGGGGCACCAGTTTACAAGGGATTACAGCCCAGGGCAATGGTTCCCACAAGAAATATCACTCCCCATCAACTTGCTGGATCTAAGGGCAGTCCACTATGCTTGCGATCACTTCCTTCACAACATAGACGGCCACTCTATCAGGGTAATGCTGGACAAAATTATGACAGTTTGCACCTTGCATCAGATGGAACCCTCAGCAGTTAATTTACCCAGCCTCAAAAACACACTTGCAGACTCCCTGAACAAGAATTGCTATCAAGCCAACAAACAGGACTTCAGCAACTCCATCTTCCAAAGCATCTGCCAAACCTGGGGCCTCTTTGTACCTCAAGCAAAAATGTCACCCTTTCATCTACAAGGGAGGATATGGCCACAACTCCTTGAGAGATGCCCTACCAATATCCTGGTCACATGTCTGACTCTACACTTACCCACCTATACATTTCCTCCTCAAAACTTGCTCAGTTTGAGACAAGAAGTGAGTGTAATCCTCATGCCACTTTTCTGGCCAAGGTAAGTGTTACTTACCACCTTCACCTCTCCACGGCACCCTCTCTGTCTTCCCTTTAGGGAAGAGCCCCTGTCACCAAACTCAGGCTCCCTGAACCATCCCAACCCCTCAACTCTGAAGGCTCGGTTCCTCAATGGTTCTCAGGCATAAATTGTTCTGCTAACATTCAGTTGGTTATCTTGTTTAGATAACTCACTACTTGCAAAAATTACCTGCAGAAGTAGAGATGTTTCCATTCCTGGTGCTCTCACCACTCTTTGCATGCCTCAGTAGTCCTGCTTTCAAGGATCTTAGATTACCTATTGGATATACAGAAACAAGGCCTGTCAATGAGTGCTGAGTACCCCTGGCCACTATCATAGCCTTCTATTCACCTGTTGAAGGGGCTTCACTCTTTGCTCAATCAACCACTAGATTCCTTAAGGGCTTACACAATTTATTTTCTTCTATCTGAAACCCTGCTCCTCCACGGGACCTTAATTGTTCTCAAATGCCTTTTAAGCTAATGGTTACATGCTCCCTCTTATATCTCTCCCTCAACATTTAATTTCTGATAGCCATCACAATAGCCAGAAGATTGGGGAACCGATACAATGATAGTCCTGCCACACACTGTCTTCTACCATGACAGAGTCATGCTACATCCCTACCCTTGTTCTTTCCCAGGCTTAATGGAATTTCCTATCAATTAGGATATTCATCTTCCGGTATTTTATCCTTGAGGGGGGAAACCAGTATACATATATTAGACATCGGGGGACCCTCATTTTCTACCTCAGCAAGATTACGATTTTTTAGATCCTTTCAAAGACTCTTTGTATCCTTTGACAACTGGACAGAAAATTTCCATTCAAAGACTGTGCTAGTGGCTTTGAAGTTGTGTCTTCATCTGCTATAAAGTTACTAGGATACACACATCCCATGGAGGACAGCTCATTCCACGTCTTTAGCCCTTCTGAAGGATGATCCCATAGCAGAAATCTGCAGGACTGCAACTTGGTCCCTCATTCATACATTACAGCAATTGTATCTGCTTCCAGGGCAGATGCTACCTTTGGTATCAGTGCGATAAAATATCTTGGAATTACTTCGTCACCACCCACCTCCACAGAGAGTTACTACTTCAGAGTCTCCTAGAGTGGAGCACTTATGCCATATACTTGAAGAATGAGAGGTTGCTTAGCTGTACAATAACTTAAGCTCTCCAATATGTTTTGTCTCAGCTGGTGCTCCAATCTCTGGCCTCCTTCCCGTCTGCTGTTGACTTCAGCTATGTGGTAAAGAAGGAGTTGAGTGGCAATGGGTCCATACCTATTGTATTGAAACATGAGGTACTGCTCTGCACAGGATTGACCCACAGACTGCTATTTACGATCTCCAGTTGAGAGCACACAGGAACATGCACAACCCAGGTGGGTCACGAATGGGACAAAACATTGTAAAGAACTCAAGTGACTGTGCAAGTAAATAGCTGTGCCTTCCTCATCTTGTCAAGGCAACTTCAGCTTTGGCAGTAAGGCAAGAGGAAGGCCAGATTTACCAGTGCATGCTCAAACTGTTACGCTGCTGGAGCAACTGGCTGAGTGTTTAGATTCTGAAAGGAAACTTTCTTTGTAAAGAACGGTGGCTCCAATGCAGCATCAGCTGTGCAATCATCAGGATTTATGAGAGAAATTCCTGTAGTGCCTGATGATTGAGTTTATACCTGATCTAGCTAGCAAGAGAGTGAGACTCTGGTATCCTTTTGTGAAGCAAGAAAGTTAAATTATCTTTTAGTGGCTGTCTCTAAAACATGTACCAGACTGATCAAACCATGCGCAGGTAGTGAAATGATCCAGACCCCATAACCAAATGCTATGTCCTGCCACTTCCAGATGTCAAACTTGCTTTGAAAAGCAACTGAACTTCTCATCCCAACACTTGGTGTTGTGTGGATCAGAACCCTGTGTACAGGTGGGTCAGGATCATAACCTTGTCACTGGGGCATAGATGATTTGTTTATTTAAACCTATGTAGTCAGGAACTCTGTCATACAATGGGACAAATTCTATGTCAAACACCCCAACATTATTCAGTGTCAATTTACATTACATACAGTAGAACCTCAGTGTTACAAATACCAGAGTTACAACTGACTAGTCAATAACACACATCACTTGGAACTGGAGGTATGCAATCAACCAGCAGCAGAGAAAAAACACAGGCAAATGAACTACAGTACTGTGTTAAACGTAACCCTCACCGCCCCCCCCACACCCACGGAGGGAAAAGCAGCATTCTCCTTCTGGAGAGTAAAGTTCCAAATCTGTAGAAAGTCAATGCTCAGTTATAAAACTTTTGAAAGCACAACCATAATGCTTTGTTCAAAGTTACAAACATTTCAGAGTTATGAACAACTTCCAACCCTGAAATGTTTGTGACTCTGAGGTTCTACTATATATGTTTATCTCCCTGACTCCTGGTGTGATTATTTTGTGTGTGTGCTCATTTACCACGATTTTTGCCCCCTGACTAGGGACTCTAAGCAGGCCAGCTTCACTCACAGCCCCAATGCTCCTAGTGGCTGCTGCATCAGCCAGGGATCAGGCGACCTGCTCCGCCCCACCTCAAGCACTCACATCTGGAGAGGAGGGGAAGGTGAGAAGTGCAGAGCCATTATCCAGCCATGCTATCAGAGACCCACTGCACAGTGAGGGATATGCACCAGACCAATGTAGGATCTTACTCAGTATGTGGCCACATAAAAGGTATTGGATGAGAGATGATGAGCAATGAATCATTAACTTCTGGGCCAGCCCTTGTCATGGTGACCCCCAGTCCCTCAATGAAATGCAAGAGCAGCCCAGGCGTGCCGACTCTGGCAGGGTAACCACAAGGCCTGATGCCCATCGTCAAGCTGCTCCTTGAAAGCCCGACATGTTCAGGTCTCTACAGCTGTGGCCTTTGCCTGCACAACTGCCAGCTTTGAGCTGAAGAGCTGTTCCACAGCTACAGTGGGGTTGCCTCCAAGCTCAGAGCATCAATTCCATTATTGGCGGTCTTCATGATTCCAGGACCCTGGGCAAAAGTCAAGGATGGGGCCCCTCAGGCCGCATGGGGGGTCCCGATTGGTCCCCTGCCTGACCCCCAGCCATGCTGCCCTACCCCCACAGGCAGAGCCCCCTCCCACCGTCTGGCCCTGGGCAAATGCCCAGGCTGCCCCATAGCTAAGACCGCCTATGAGCCTCTGCTGAGATAAGCACCTCTTTGAAAATACCCTGCGTACATATGAGCTTTTCTGTACGTCTTAATTATTTTAGGTTGAGGCCTCATTTCCACCTGTATATAAGGCAACAGAAGGTGTGGTTGCAGGATTATATGACTGGAATATTTGCATAGCTGGTTCTGAAAAATCCTGAGCTGTTTGAGTCTCTAGCCCCTCCAGAGCCCATGACGCTGTGAGTGGTCAGATAGAACTGGGCCTCCCTCCCTGTCCCAATTAGACTTTGGATAATCCATGTGATCCAGGACAAGAAGTCAGAACATTTTCACACACAAGCAGTGTCCAGTGGAGGTTGCACATGCACCCTGCCTGCCCCTCTAAAATAGTACAGCATCCCCAACCGCCACTCAGTTCCTCGGCTGGCCAGAATCCTCATTTGAAAGATTCCAAGCTGTGTGACACAAGACAAGTCATGGGAGCCACAGATGCAGCACTTCCTGAAGAACTACAGTTACGGTCAGATCAATTACTGTTTCTTCTTCTTCTAGTTACTGCACCCAGGAACCCCACCTCTGGTGGCTGGCTAGCAATCACCTTTAGCAAGGTGGGCACTAGGAATTATCTTAAAGAGATACTGCAAAACAGCCCTTCCAAAACTGGCATCAGCTCTTGAAGTCGTGACAAATGACTAATGTTTCACAAACATATGCGATGAAGAACGGGTCACTGCTGTAACCGACTTCTGACACTGGCACCGGACTTAACCATGGTATGGATGCAGCTTGCGCTCTGGTGGACTGAATTCAGAAGTTTGACCAAGGACTTATTAATAACAGAAGCATTTCTAACACAAACCAATGCCCTCTTGAAAGAGGGACTGTGAGAAAATAGCGATCCCTTTTCATTCATTATCATAAGCAACAGAAAGTCTTTATGTTTTACAAAAAGAGCTAGTTCCATCTAGGTAATACAGTAACATTTAGAGTCAGCAAGTAATGAATTAAGTTTTGGGTGGAAAAAAAGCTGACAAATGAATTAATCAACCTATATGAAAACCCAATAGTACTTTAGGAATAAAAGGGGAATGCGGTTTCCTGGTTACACTATTTGTGTGAAATCCTGTGTAGGGAGGATTTATAATTAGGACTTGTAATTCATTTAATCTACAAACTGATGTAACTGCTATCAAAACCTTCACTTACAGTAGATGTATTGGACAATTTGATAGAGGTTCAAAGGGGTCCATAAGCACTAAACTGAAGTCCCATATTGGAGTGATTTTTCCTCGTAGGTGGAAAAACATGGACAAGTCCTTTCAAAAATCTATTCACTTATCGATGAGAGAAAATTGTACTTCCTTTTACTGGAGGAAGAAATGCAGATATCACTGCCAATTGGACTTTGATTGAAGAGACTGACAGTCCCAAGTGCTTTAGAGATGCAGTAATCTAATGTGATTGGAACAGAACTCTGACAGGGAACATAACCTTTAGACTTTGCCCATAAAAATGTTTTCACTGAGCAATTCTAGTGGATAACTTCCTGCTCTGAAGAACATACTCTGTTCACTTAGGATATGCAGATATCATCCAAGCCATAAGATGGGGAGGCTGAGTTTAGTGGAGAATCAGATTCTATGACAACATGTCTTTTTGAAATGGAAGGGTGATAAATTGATGCTCTGACAGCAGCATTTGATCTAGGAACCCAAACCAATGATGCTGTGATGCTAAGCACCCTGTAGTCACACCCTACGCACTATTATAATACATCTTTGTACAAAAATGCCTTGTGATATATCATCTGAAAACTAACAACTCCTTGTTAATTAGTTTTATTGCATGAAGTATGTATGCGATGGGTATTAAGCATTATGAACTTATGCTGGAATTATAACTAAAGTGTGAGTAAACCAGGTGTGTCTGGGGAGTCATTAAACAGGTCTGTCCTAACCCTCAATTTACATAAAAACAGTAACCAGACTCAGCAAGGAATGGAGGCAAATCTCATACTAACCAATGGGAGAGAAGACACCCCAGCATCTGCACCCAGCAGGAGACAAAGGTTGATCTGGATGTTATTTTTCTGAAGAATACATTTCAAAGAGTTACTGCCTATAAAGACAGAAGGGGAGAGGGGACTGAACCTCAAGTGATAAGCAAATGAACCAATTGATTGTATACAGTAGTACAATACTGTAAAAGTGAATAGAATGACATCTTTTCTGAAAGCTAATGACATACTACAGCTCAACACCATTGAGAAATGTATGCATTAACACTGTGTAAGGAATTATGGACACATTGTACAGACTGCCCAGACAGTAGGGAATGTCACACCTAGTTACCTGTCCCCTATTTAAATTAAGAATTGTGGAATTGAAAGAGTAGATGCCACATTTACACAGAAATCATACAAGTGGATGAGAAGCCCACAGGAAGGGAAGACCAACACGAGGTCATCCTCTGTGTGCGCGCGCGCACATGCACTCATGGCAGGACCAAGAACCTTCTTAAACCATCCCTGACAGGTGTTTATCTAACCTGCTCTTAAAAACTTCCAATGATGGAGATTCCACAACCTGCCTAGGCAACTTATTCCAGTGGTTAATCACCCTGACTGTTAGGAATTTTTCCTTAATGTCAAACCTACACCTCCCTTACCATAATTTAAGCCCATTGCTTCTTGTCTATCATGGGTGGTTAAGGAGAACAATTTTTCTCCCTCCTCCTCGTGACCACCTTTTAGGTACTTGAAAACTGTTATCATGCCCCTTCTCAGTCTCCTCTTTTTCAGACTAAACAAACACAGCTCTTTCAATCTTCCCTCCTAAGTCAAGTGTTCCAGATCTTTAATCATTCATGTTACTCTTCTCTGGACTTTCTCCAATTAGTCCACATCTTTCCTGAAATGAGGCGCCCAGAACAGGACAAAAAACTCTAGTTGAGGCTTAATCAGGGCAGAGTAGAGCGGAAGAATTACTTCTCTGTATATTTACACCCACTTAGGTTAATATGATTTGTGATATGTTTTTGTGTATTTAGAGGCACAAACAAAAATTGTTATTTTTATCACTTCTTTTTGAAGAGAAGATCTGCCTGGCACAGAGATCAGGGAAGTCTCTAGGATTGGTAACTTGAGTTCTGGAGTGACCCTGATGTCTGGTGAAGAATGAAAAGCAGGCTTGGGAGCTGAAAATTTAGTTGCAAAAGGTCCTTGTAATGAGGATGCTGAAAGTACCTCTCTCTGCTTTGATGCGTCCTCTGCAGCTGAAACTGCTGGTGTGGAGCAGGCTTAGATCAAAGCTGCCGGTGCCCACAAGGGAAGCTCTGCAGAAGACTGGCCTGAGCATTCTGATGCTGGGGGGAACAGAGCTGCTGAAGAAGGCGGCGGCAGGTGATTCTTCTTTCCTTAGTTCTTGAAGCTGAAGAAAAAGGGGGAGTTTGTGCATGAGCTCTGCGCTGCAGTGCAGCCTGGCAGGTCCTAGTCCCCCTTTTTCACCACATCAGAACATGCTCCCCAGCACTAGCAGCGCCTTTGAAGACTTCCTCTGCACTGCTCAAAGCAAAGACACGGCTCAGTCCCAGGAAATTGACAGGGTCAAAGGCACTCAATCCTTGGATGGCAGCGGTCCCCGACTCTCTTAAGGACCTTTCTGAGTCTCTTTTATAATTTTAATTGCTTTAAAATGAGATGTCGCATTTCTGGTCACAGGAGCATTGGAGGGAGACGTGAAAAGAGAAGCCTCTGAGTATGAAGTAGCTTCAATCTGGATTGCTTCTCCTTTTGTGTGAGCTTCGTGAAGGACTTGCAAATCACACACAGTGACGATATGTTCCTCACCCAGACAGTAACAAAATCTTTCCTGGGTATCAGTCAGAGGAATGATTTTCCTACAGGATGGACACAGCTTGAAGCCTGAAGGTCAGGGCTCTGTAATAAATGGCTGCTTTTTTGACTACAGCTAACAAGCTAAATCAAACAGCAACAAGAACACTAACTATAAACAAATTAACTACCAACTAAGAGTCTAATTACTGAGTAACAAGATTACTACAGGGGTACACAATGTTGTTCTACTTGCTGCCGAAGGGGCTAGAAAGAAGCGAGTGGCAGATGGGTCACTGTGCCCTTTATACTCTCAGGGGATAGGGACACAAGGACAGGCAGGGTGTGTGCGTGCGTGACGCCTACTGGACAGTGGCAGTGAAAATGTTTTGAACTCCTGCGGTGGGGCATATGGACACTAAATGGGATTCACATGAAGTACCTCAGAAAAGGTAAGAAACTCTTAATTGCTCACCTGAATTTGTTCATGGCTAATTTATAAAGCGGGGTGTGTGTGTGTGTGTGCGCGCGCGTGCGCACACAGACAACATTGTCCTTCAGCTGAAATAGCTCTTCATCCTCCCTCCCTGGTATTACAATACCACTCCCCACCTATATTTATAGAGTGCGCAATCATATACCCTTTCAGATTTCTTTTTGCTAGGTCAAACAACCCATGCTCTTCCAGGGTCCTCTCATAGGACAGGCCATCTATTAGGCTGATCATCCTAGTAGCTTTTCTCTCCTCCTGTTTCAATTAGAGTTAGTATTTCGTTAACAGGAATGACCAGAAATGGACACAGTATTCCAAATGAGGTTTTACCAGTACCTTGTACAATAGGATGAATGCCTCCCTATCTCTACTGGCAATGTCTCATCTGATACATTTTAGGATTGCATTTGCCTTTTTCAGTTGCATCACACAGGTGGCTCATAGTCATTCTGTGATCAGCCCACACATCCAGGCCTTTCTCCATCTTTGTTGCTTCCAAATGATGAGCTGCCAGTTTGGAGCAGAAATTCTTATTACTAGACCCTAAGTCCTTGTACTTTGTACTATTGAATTTCATCTCATTTCTTTCAGGGCAGTCTTCAAGGTCGACCAGCTCTGCCTGTGTAACATTCCAACCTTCTTCTGTACTGATACCACCTCCCAACTTTATATCAGCAGCACATTCCTATTTTTTGTGCCAAGGTTGTTAAAAATATTGAATAAGACTTATCTCCCCTTCAGCCAGAGCCTATCTACCTAAGAATTCTAGCACTGATCCCCATCTTCTCTAATTTAATAAATAATTTCCCATCTGGCATTGAATCAAATGTTTTATTGAAGTCCAATTATATTAAATTTACAGTATTTTCCTTATTTTTAAAAAAACAGTTATTTTGATTTTGGTTTCTCTGAACCAATCATCCGACAAACAATCAGTTAATACTTCCATGTATTTTACTGTTATTTCTCCCAGTAATCAGTTTTAATAATTTGGTTGTGTTCTCTTAGTAATCTCTAGCTAAAATTACTTCACGCTCAGATACCTGTTTCCACCCCACAGTACTAAAGTTAGGGTATTTAAATCAGTGGATTATGCTGGCTGCAGTCATAAATATACACCTAGCTAAGAGCAGGGGCTGTGTATCCCACCTTGCACTGCTTACTCCTGTCCTCTAATCATTTGTCTCATGTCATTTTTTAAACTGAAAGAGGCCCCTTTGTGCATATGACTATTTTATACTAGACATGCATTCACAGTCCAATATGATGGTGGTGTTAGTGGAAAATGTTACCAATTATTTCCCTTTCTTTGTGGATTTTAATTCCATTTTCTCAGTGTCATATATACAAAAAATAAACCATGTACATAAAAAAAGAACATTACAAAGTGAAAAAAAAAAAAATCACACAATCAGAGCAATGCCAACATTCATATACATGGTACCTACATCTGTGTCACAGACCAGGAGCTGGGTGGTCCCGCCTAGTGGCTAAAGTAGGAGTTGGCAGTCAGGAATTTGAGCTCAGGATCAAAGCTGGAGTCAGAGGACAGATGCCAGAGCCAACGGTCGAGATGGAGTCAGAAGCCAGGAATTAGAACTGAGGGTCAGAACCAGAGTCAAAAGCCAAATGCCATAGTAAAAAAAAACCAACCAGGATTCAGAGCTGAGCATCAAAATTCTGTTACCTGAAGCAAGATTAAGGTGGGATGAAGACAGGAGCAGGGCTGGGACAAGATGGGGGGAGTGAGACTGGGAACAAGCAGGTGCAGTATCTATCACAGCTGTGGGGGAATACTTGGAACAGCTGGTGGTCTGCTGAAACTGCTGGGCTTAAGACCCTGTCTGCTACCACTTCCCACCATTCATGCAGTGTAGCTAATCAAGCAGCCTACTTCTGGCCAGCTGTGCTTGTTAGGTTGCCCAGAGACTGGCTCCACTGCAAGTGCTGATTCCTGCACAATCTGCACCATTACATCCCACAGGAAAAAGGTACCAACCCCATACACACAGAGCCTTGATCACACCACTCAGTGTGGCACTTCCCCAAATACACACATTTGCATGCTGGAATGCAATAATTTGCATACCTTGTTTATTTTCAATTAAAAATCATCATCAATTTCCACTGTTCTATATTAATTTACTTTCTGTCAGGCTCTTGTTATAAAGAGCAACCAAAAATTGTGATAAAGGTAACCATGGATCGAGCAATGTTAGTATATTTTACACCTTTCATTAAATCCAACTTTAATTAGACAAACAATTAAGTTTCTACCCCCCAAGTGTTGTTATACCATCTATGAGAATGCCATCTCACACAAAAAAAGTGTTACTTCAATAGGCCTGTAAAACCAGCTATTTTGGAGAGATCAGAGGAAGTGTGTCATAGAACCCAAGAGCAAAATCCTCCGGACTCTGCATTCAGAGTGGTTCCCAGTTCTTCAAGAGCCCTATCATAAGCACCTTCAGAGGGAGCATGGTGGGAGTTTTGCTTAACAAATTTGATGATGCTGTAATGCAGGGGTGGAAGCAACAGCCAGGAACCAAAGATGAGGCATCCTTCCCAGACACTTATCCTTCCCAAATCCCACCTACACCAAAGTCTGAGTGGATCCAAAGGCATGATTCTCTATTGGACCCCTTTCAGCCTATGCCAAACTACCTTAGAGCCACAGGACTCAAGAGACATTCCTTCCCTGTCTCCATCCCAGAAGATCAGACTCTGAGATCTTGGGATCCATCTGAACACACGACTTCTAAGGAGGAAGCAATTTCAGAATTGTTGACCGAAGAAAGAATCTGTTCATTGGAAGTAATGATCTAATAGCAAATAAAACCGTATACATTCTCTCAAATTTATTGCCATTTAATACTCAATCAAATCAAAATTAAAAGAAATCTTCATAGCGCTCAATTCAAGCTTTCCATTTTAACAAAGAAATATATGTATTCAGAACACTTCCCCATGTCTCAAAAGTGGCTTCATTTTGTAGCCAATTCTTCATCACAATCACAGTGGAATGTTCGCATGCTTCTTCCAGGGATTGGACTGTGTTTTGCTAGTCAGCACTTCCAGATCACGGCAAATGCGGATTCGAGTGGTAGAAGGTTCAATGATATCATCAACAAAACCTGTTTAATTTACCAAAAACAAATTATGTGCGCGCATGTGCATGCACACGCACGCACACACACACACACACGCACACACTTTTGCCTCCCATCCACAACGTATCTAGCTGTAATTACTTTGCAACATCAAAACGATGTTATCACTAAACAATTCATGTAACAGAGAACTGCATTCAACTGTTAAGTTAAAAATTAACTCGCAAGAGAAGTATTTGGGTTAAACGGAAATTAAAGTTGATAATATGTTTCAATAACTTGAAAGCCTTGCACAAACTTTATAATCAAATGAACAAACATTAGAAAGCTAAGAAATTTAGACTTATAGTGGAGCTCAGTTCAAGAACAACTGTAAATGTCACTGGGAAGTTCTATATTTATAATTTCCTCCACATCAAATCAAGTCAATTCACATTACAAATGACAAGATATATTTTCTAACAGTCAAGTTTGCAAATTCTACCTGGCATCTGATAGTGAAATTCTGAGGTTTTTTCCTGGCTCAAGCCCCAACAATAGACAGAGCAGTGAACGATTCTGTTAATAATTCACCTGCCATAAAACAATCCATCTTGCTGTCTATGCTACCATGCTGTGCTACTGAAAGGACCACAATGTAGTACAAATTAAAGCACTGATCAGTAGGGTAACCAGATGTTACTAAAACTCATGGGGAGCTAATCATCTGATTAAGAAGTGGCCATGTCTACATACTCACTTTTCAGAACCACACTTTACTGTTAAACTTGAAATAAACTTTTAAAAACATGGAAAACCACTAGAACAACAAAAACAAAGTGCCTTTTGCGTAGCACCTGGGAGCAGCACTGTACGTTGGGGAACTGGAATTAAGCCAGAACTCTAGTCCCTTCTAAAGCTGACCAGCATATCCCCTTAAACTCCACTATCAAAGCCTTTCCTATTTAGAAATGTTTCCCACATTTACAACATTTTCAATAAGCTTATCAGCACCTCAGACATGGCCCTGTGTCCTACATCTTACCAGTGCCTCAATGAAATTGTATTAGAAAACCTTTTGTAGTTGAAATTTGGCAAAATAAATAAATACATAAATAGCATTTGAATAATTTCTAAACTATGATTACAGTGTCACTTTTATTCTTATATAGTCCTTATCTTTACAATGTCTTTTGTGAATAACCTAACATTTGATCATAGTATTAGCCAATGACCACAGACCATGCAAGTGAAATTTGACTCTTAAAGCACTTTTAACTAAGGAATTCAACAAAGAAACTCAAAGAACAAAGTTTCAGGTAACCATACCTCTGATCGCTGCAGGGAAGGGATTTGCAAACTTATTCACATATTCTGCCTCTGCATGTGCCTCTTTTCCTCTGAAAATGATCTGGACAGCACCCTAGAAAGACATACAAACATGTCCTGAAACCGGGGTGAAAAAAAACTAATCCATGATGAAAGAAAGTTTTTTAAGGCCTAGAATTTGATATCTGAAAGCATGAAGATCAAAGTTGTGTTATAAACCAGTAATTAGAGAAAAAAATCATACTTATCTTCACCTCAGCAGGTTACCTCAATGATTTTTCAGAGATGCTTATGGTTGCTGGAAGTCAGAAGTGAAACAAAGCTTTCATTTACCTTAGCACCCATTACTGCAACCTCTGCTGTTGGCCATGCATAATTAACATCTCCTCGTAAATGCTTCGAACTCATCACATCATACGCACCGCCGTAAGCCTGGAACCAACAGGAAGTCATAGATATCAGACAAGAGCAATGAACTAAATCCCTTCTGCAAGTACTGACATTCCAGAGACAAGAATGGACTAGAGTGCTCAAGTTGGTCCATTTTAAGAGCAACTGTTCAGCATTGGCATAACTTTGCTCCAAACTTTGAGGAAATCTTATCTTCAGGAAGGCAAACTTCACAGGAAGGTTAACGTCTATCCAGCAAAAGCACTAAAGTAAAGTGGGACAATGGAGGTATCTAAACCTGAAAGTACTGCTTTTAGCATCTGCTTTTATAAAGATGTGTCTATCACAAAGGCCTCCTCCTTCCTTATCCTGAAAGGATGAATGTATTGGATGTACAGTGGTGCTTTAACACACACCTACTGGTCTTGATTCAGAAAGACCTTCTGAAAATGACAAACAGGCTGGAAATGATACTTCTGAGCAAAACTGTACCAACGTAAGAAAAGAATATTGAACCCTGTTTAGAATCCAGTTGATACTATCCTCATCGTTATGGTTCTATCAAATAGACAGTTTTAGCATCTTTATTATTGTATTACTGATGCCAACAGTGTAATCAATGGTGGACATAAAAAAGACAAATCAAGTTATTGTCTTCAGAAATTTACATTAAAATGTGTTGCCAAACCATGAAATAATGAATTTTCACCAACTAACAACATAAGAATGGTCACAGTGGATCAGACCAATGGTCGATATAGTCTAGCATCCTGTCTTGTGACAGTGGACTGCTTCAGAGGGAATGAACACAGCAGGCAATTCCTGAGTGACTCATTCCGTTGTCCCCTCTCAGCTTCCGGCAGTCAGAGGCTAAGGACAACCCAGAGCATGGGACTGCATCCTTGGACATCTTACCTAATCGCCACGGATGGACCTATCCTCTACAAAACTTGTCTAATTGTTCTTTTCTTAATCCAGATATACTTTTGGCCTTCACAACATTCGCCAGCAATAAAATTCAGTTTGATTGCGCATGGTGTGAAGAAGTCCTTCATTTTGTTTATTTTAAACCTGCTGCCTATTAATTTCTTTGGGTGACCCTTGGGTCTCGTGTTATCTGAAGAGATAAAATAACATTTCTGTATTCACCTTTTCCACATGATTCATGACTTTATAGACCCCTATCCTATCCCCCTTTAGTTGTCTTTTTTTCCATGCTGAACCTTTCCAGTCTTTTAAATCTCTCCTCTTATGGAAGTTGTTCCATACCTTTATCCATTTTGGTTGCCCTTCTTGCTACTTTTTCCAATTCAAATGCATCTTTTTGAGATAGGGCAACTAGAATTGCATGCAGGATTCATATGAACCATGAATTTACTTAGTGGCATTATGATCTTTTCTGTCTCATTAACTATCTCTTTTCTAGTGGTTCCTAAAATTCTGTAAGCTTTTTTGATGCTATTGCACACTGAACAGATGTTTCTAATAAACTATCCACTTTCTTGAATGGTAACAGCTAACAGATCCCATCATTTTGTATGAATAGTTGAGATTATGTTTTCCAAAGTGCATTACTTTTCATTGCAATTTTCTTGCCCAGTCACCCAGTTTTGTGAAATCCTTTTGTAACCCTTTGAAGTCTCCTTTGGACTTAATTGTCTTGAGTAATTTTGTATTATCTGCAAATTTTGCCATCTGACTGTTTACCCCTTTTCCCGGATCATTTATGAATATGTTGAACAGCAGTAGTACCATTCTAGAAATTGACCATTTTATCCTAACCTTTATTTCCTATATTTTATCCAGTTACTAATCCATGAAAGGACTTTTCTTCTTAGCCCATGACTGCCTTCCTTGCCTAAGAGCTTCAGTGAGAGACCTTGTCAAAGGCTTTCTGAAAGTCCATGTACACGATATCCGCTGGATCACTCTTTTCCATGTGTTTGCTGACTCCCTCAAAGAATTCTAACAGAGTGGTGAGGAATGATTTCCCTTTTCAAAACCCAACATATTGTGCTCATCTACATGTCTGATCATTTTGTTCTTTACTATAGTTTCAACCAATTTGTTGGGCACTGAATCTAGGCTTACTGGCCTGAAATTGCCAGGATCACCTCTGGAGTCTTTTTTAAAAATTGGTATCACATTAATTATCCCTCCAGTCATCTTGCATAGAAACAGTTATTAGCTCTGCAATTTCATATTTGAGTTCCTTCAGAAATCTTGGAAGAATACTATCTAATCTTGGTGACTTATTATTGTTTAATTTATCAATTTGTTCCAAAATCTCCTCAACTGTCACCTTGATCTGGGAGTTCCTCAGATCTGTCACTTAAAAAGAATGGTTCAGTTGTGGGAACCCTCCTCACATCCTATGCTCTGAAGGCTGATGAAAATAATTAATTTAGCTTCTGTGCAAAGGCTTTATCTTAATTGCATGTTTCTTTGGCACCTTGATCATCCAATGATCCCAATGATTTTTGAGAGGCTTCCTGTTTCTGTACTTTATTTTTCTGCAGTCCTTTTTTGGCTATCCTTCTGTTCCATCATGGCTTGGTTAGTAGCTATCCTCATGGTATACCCTTTTTCTCCCCATGATTTCAAGGTTGCTTTTCTTCTCCTGCAGACTCATTCTTGCAGGTCTGTTAAGATCTAAACCTCTCAGCTCTATCCTTATGAGTCTGAATTGTGACAGGATCAAAGAGAAGCCAGTTGAATACAGAATCTGCACAGTACTGCAAAGACGTGATCTGAGAACTCAGTCATCTTCTTAAGTTTTCCTTGATTTGTCTTCTTAGAGGAACCTATCTTTAGATGACAGCAAAACAGTACTTCCATGGACTCTCAGTAGTCCTTGATCCATTTATTCAGATTTTTCATTGGGAACTGGACCAAAAGATGTCTCCGTGTTACAATGCAGTTTACACATGGTGAGCAGCTAAAACCATCTCTGCTATTCTTTATTCTAAAAGCAAATGTTGCACAGGCAAAAACACTCACAGGGATGACCCTTACACAGACAATGCCAGCATGTGAGAGGGAAAGCATTCTTATTCCACAAGGCCCACAATTTAAAAACTGAGTATGTCATTATGTTTGCCATTGCAAGCAATCAAGAACCAACCAACCAATCTTTATTTTTCCTTTTTACTACCAATGTTCAATTATAAACAACAGACATTAAGTTTCAGTTAATGTAGAACTGCACAAGAAAAAGGAAAACAGGTATGGTTTGGGTCCCAAGACCACTTGTGAACACACAAACAAAGAGGGAACAATTATGATTTAGAATAGTGGTTTTCAAACCATGGGTCGGGACCCAGTACTGGGTTGCAGACTCTCAGGTACTGGGGTTGTGATGCTCTCTGCTGCCGCCGCTGGAAGACTGCAATGCACTGCTCAAAGATGTAAATGTTGGGTTACGGGCATAAACGTTTTTTTTAAACTGGGTCCGGAGAAAAAAAGTTTGAAAACCAATGATTTAGAACAACGGGCTCCATATGAACACCCTCTCATGGTTACACAGCTCTGAACATGCTGGGATCCTTCAGTCAGGGCATGTGCCTCGGTAAATGAGGCTTGGAATGAAGGAGCAGGTTCTTGGTGGTATGGACAGAGAAGAAAGAGGGAGAGATTAGACAGGGAGAAGCAGCAGCAAGGTCTGGTGAACAGGTTATGCTACAGGAAGGAGTCAAAGTGACAGCAGGGTGGCAAGTTTAGGAGACAGGAAGCGTTCTGGAATTCATTGCAATGACAGAGAAAGCTAGAAAAATAAAAAGTTCACTTTTTGCAATGTTGAGTTGGAGGAGTGTCTAATAAGCAGTTGAGGAAGTGAGGCTGACTGGAGAAGAAAGAGCAAGAAGATGGTAACTGAAATCCTGAGAGCAGGTAAGGAATGCAGAGTTTGTGTTTACAAGGCACCTATTAGAGTGGTGGGTAACACAAAGAATAGCTGGATAGGAACAGAAGGTAGAAGGGAAGAGTACTGAGGACCAAGCTTTGAGGGACAGTGAAAGTGTAAGGGAGAAGAGCAGCCATGTAAGGAGATGCTAACAGAGCCACGTAGAAGGAAGGAGGAGAACACAGACTCACCACAGGTCCAAGAGATGAAGCAATAGAATGACTCAATTGTCTGAAGTAGCAAAAAGTTCAGAGAATGCTAAATCTGGATCTGGCCAGTTAGGGCATTTGTGCCATTAGAGAGAGAAGTTCAGTGATGCAGAGGGGACACAAGCTTGTCTGCAGGAAATCCAAGTGAGGAAATGAAGGTGAGAGCAGAATATTGAAGGAGCTTAGCAGAGGACATGGAAGAGTTGTAGCAATGTTATGACAGGAGAGTAGAGACATAAGATCAGGGGTCGGCAACCCTCGGCACGCATGCCAGAGCTGGCACTCAGGCTCCTCTGCTGGTCCTGCAAACTTAGCAGCCAGCAGCTGCGGTGCACGGCTGATGGCCCCTGCTAGCCCCGCCCCCTACTGGGAGGGGAGGGGAGCGGGTCACGTCATGTCGCCCCGGCCCACCCAAAGCCATGCTGCTGCCAGCAGGGCAGAGCCGGCCCCAGCCATGGCTGGCAAGAGGGCGGGTCGGCTCAGCCCACCCAGAGCCACCACTGCAGGCAGGTGGCCTCCGGTTCCTGGCCCCGGCTCCCGCCGGCAGCAGCGGCTCCGGGTGGGCTGCAGCAGCTCGCCCTCTTGCCGGCCATGGCCAGGGCCATCTCTGCCCTGCCGGCAGCGGCACGGCTCTAGGTGGGCCAGGGCGACGCGATGCAACTTGCTCCGCTCCTCTCCTCTCCCCTCCTGCCGTCCAGCAGGGGGCAGGGCCAACTTAGTGTAAATAGTTATATTGGTTTTAGTAGTTGGTGTAGCTTTTAGTAGTTCTAGATAGTTTTGGCTCCTCCACTCTTAGATTGTGGGGCTGTCCACCTTCCGGGTGCTGAGGCATGTCTTGGTCACTGGAATTCAAGCTTAGCATCATGCAGTAAGTCTATGGCTTTGAGCAACCCGCAATCAAACTGCCTCAAGGGTTTAGGGGAAGCTCACAAGAAAGATCACTGTCAAATTTGCCAGGACTTTAGACCCTGTGCCCAGAAGAACCGATTTATTCAACTGAAGATTCTTTTCATGGAGGTGGCTCTAAGATTGGCTGTGGAACCACACTTGGACTCAGCACTGAATACCTCAGTCTCAGCGCAGAGCACTCCTCTGCCGATCATTTTCCCCGGTGTCCAAGAGGAAACCACAATCACCAAAAGAAGAGTAGATCTTCGACGCCAAAGAACAAGGGAGACAGAAAGCGAAACCAGTACCAGGTCGCGCTTTCTCCCTGGTGCCTTAGTACCTGCACCCATAGCACTGCAATGTCCTACGACAACTCCTCAGGGTCAATGCCGCAGCCAATTTGTGGTTCTGTCAATTCCCGAAGCCTTTGATGTGGCAAGGGATCTTCCAACCTGCTGCTACCAAGCTTCCTGGAGGGTCAGGACCTGGCACTGACAGTGTCCCCAAGCAGAGGAAAACTGCCTCCAGCTCCTTGCCCAGTACCGGAAACGGTTTCCCTTACAGACAGCTATAAGATCTCCTTGACCAATCTCTCTGTCATCAAGTGAAACGGCATCACCTTTGTGGGCACTATGACTGTAATATGTGGGCGATGCGGACAAAATTTAAGGATCTACTTCCCCAGGACTCCAGACAGGAGTTTTCCTCTCTGATTGAGGAAGGAAAGACCATGGCTCTGGACTCCCTGCAGGTGGTCCTGAATGCTGTATACTCCGCAGTCAGATCAATGGCGACAGTGGTTACGATATGTATGTGCTCTTGGTTGCAGCCTTACGGATTCCCTCAGGAAGTGCAACAGACCATTCAGGATTTCGATTCCTAAGGCTCCCTCAGGAAGTGGAGCTCCTGTCAAGGCAACCTTGAAATTGCTTGAATTTTATGTACCAACAGGTTCAAGGAAGCAGTATAGACCACAGCAGATGAGCCGTTACTTCCCACACACTACCAGGCAAGACCAGCAAAGGATAAAGAATGAGATATTTAGGTACAGGATCCCTCCCCAGTCTTCTTTATCCAGGTCCTACATAGGCAGCCTAAGTTATCAAAGCATTCATTTTGATGAGACGCTCAAGGTCAACACTGCAATCTCCTATGTACTGGATCCATCTGCCCCTGTTTTCCCAAACACCTTTCCTAGTTCCTGGATGACTGTACCAGTATCACTTCAGACTGCTGGGTTTTCAGCATGACAGAACTGGGTTACATTATCCAACTTCTGTCTACCCTCCCCTCCGATCCCTATTCAGGGACACTTCTCACAAGCTCATGCAGGAGCAGGAGGTCCAATCTTTCTTTCAGGTGGGAACCATGGAAGAGGTTCCTATTCATTTGAAAGGAGTTCTTTTCTTGCTATTTCCTAATTTCAAAAGCCAAAAGGGGTCTCAGACTCATTCTAGACTTTTGATGTCTCAACCAACCTCAAGAACCTGAAGCCCAGACCTTCATGGTCTCCTAGGCTTCCATCAGTCCCTTGCTGGATCCCAGGGATGAGTATGCCACTCTCAATATAAAGGATGCTTACATCCACATTTCAATGTTTCCTGGTTACAGACTAAGGTTTGTAGTGAACCAAAATCACTACCAATTCATGGTGCTCCCATTTGACCTCTCAGAAGCCCTGCAGGTTTTTATAAAGTTCATGGCAGTAGAAGGGCCTTCCTAAGAAAAAAGGGACTGGCTAATCAAGGGCTAGTCCAAGGCTCAAGTGGAGGCCAATATTCATCCAATCAACCTTCTACACTGGGCCTTCTGTTTAACGTCCAGTACTTGACTCAGACTGGGGCAACATTTGACTTGGTGCATGTGAAGGCTCTACTTCTGAATGACCAATTCCTCCCAATTGCTCCTTTATAAGATCTCTTCACGGTCATTATCATGGGAAAGTGCCTAGTCTCCTGGGTCACATGGCATCATACACATACATAGTGCAACACATGAGTCTATGACTCAAATCTCTACAAGCCTGGCTAGCCACAGTCTACTCCCCCTCTCACTATCACATGGACTCAGCATTCACAGTTCTGGTCCAGATTCTCAATTCACCTGACATGGTAGATGGATAGTCACACAGTATGCACAGAGATACCCTTCTCAAAACCTCAGCCATTCTTGTCTCTGGTATGCAATGCATCGGCCCTCATCTGGGGGGGTCTACTTGGGGTTCCTCAGAACTGAAGGTTGTAGAACTCAAGAAGAACTCTCCCTGAACATCAGTGTCAGGGAGTTCAAGGCAGTTTGGCAAGCTAGCCAGGCATTTCTACATCACCTAATGGGTAGATCCATTTTGATCCTTACGGACAATATGGCAGCTATGCCCTATATAAACAGGCAGGACAGGGCCTGTTTTTCTCCCACCTCTCCATGCCTGGAACCAATCCACCCTGTGGGAGCTATGTAACAATCACTCCACAATTTAGTGGCATTTTACCTTCCCAGGATTCAAAAGCAGCTAGCAAATCATCTCAACAGATCTTTCTCCTTTCACCATAAGTGATTTATCCA
Source organism: Pelusios castaneus (assembly GCA_007922175.1). Classification (NCBI taxonomy): domain Eukaryota; kingdom Metazoa; phylum Chordata; order Testudines; family Pelomedusidae; genus Pelusios; species Pelusios castaneus. The sequence goes on along the minus strand of ML685789.1, from coordinate 20,560,429 downwards.
TCCAGACATAATGAGGAACATCTTCCAGTGGTGGTAGGCTCCCCACATAGATGCATTTACCAAGAGAAAATGCTACCTGTTCTGCTCTCTGACAGGTCATAGCCTGGGGTCTCCCATAGATGCATTCCTACTACCATGGATGGACAAAGCACCTTTATTATGCATTTCCTCTTATCCTGCTGATTCACAAGATTCTGATGAAGATCAAGTGGGACCAAGTGTGGGTCATCCTCATAGCCCTGACAAGCTCCAGAAAACCTCTGATGCATCAAGGCTTGAAATCTCAGGATCACGATGGGTTGTGACAATTGATCCTTCCATGTCTTCATCTGACAGCCTGGAAGCTCCATGGATGAATCTGGGGGAACCAGAATTTGCTCAGAGCAACTCTCGCAGGTTCTAATAGGCAGTAGAAAGCCATCCGCCAGAGCTACCTACCTTGAAAAGTGGAAGTGGTTCTCTGCCTGGTGTCCTGCCCTGCAGTCATCCCTGCAACTCATTCTGGACTACCTGATTTGGTTAAGACAACATGGTCTAGCCTTTTCCTTAAAGTCCAATTGGTAGCTATCTTGGCTTTCCATCCAAAAATCGACAACCGTTCTGCCTTTTCACACAACATGATGATCCAGTTTCACAAGGATTGGGAGAGGGTGTACCCCCAGGTTAGGGATCACACTTCTACATGGAACCTATACCTTGTCCTGTCAAAGCTCATGGGACCTCTCTTTGAGCCTCCGGCAACATGCTCTCTGTTATACCTCTCCTGAAAAGAGCCTTCTGATAGCCATCACTTCAGCCAGGTAGGTTTCAGAAATGGGAACCTCCACATACAATCTTTTTCAAGTGACCGCACCTCTCATTCCTTTAAAAAATTGTCTCACAATTCCACTGCAGTCAAGCTATCTTTCTTCCAGTGTTCTACCTTATGCCACATACAAATAGAGAGGAATAGCACCTCCATTCTTTGGCCATTTGATATATCCTGTGCTTTACATACAAAGAACAAAACCATTCCGCAGATCCACTCAGCTGTTCATAGAGATAGTGGAAAGAATGAAAGAGCTCTCCATTTCAGCACAAAGAATCTCATTGTGGATTACCCCATGTACCAGAACATGTTACATCCCATCACTGACTAATCTAACAGCTCACTCTATGAGATCTTAAGCCTCCTCCACTGCCTTTTTGGCACAAATCCCAATTCAGGACATCTCCAGGGTGGCAACTTGCTTGTCAGTCCACATGTTCACATAGTGCCATTACACAGCAGGCCATAGATGTGATGCTGGCTTCAGCTGGGCTGTGTTACAGTTGGCTTGTCAAATGCTAGTGAGTCACCTGCATTGGAATGGGCATGTGCAAGCACTTGAAGAAAAATGGTTACTAACCTTACTGTAACTGTTGTTCTTCGAGATGTGTTGTACATGTCCATTCCAAAACCCACCCTCCATTCCCTTTCTTGGAGGTGGTCAGTAAAAAGAAACTGAAGGGAAGCGGGGTCGGCAGGGCCCTTTATACCAGCACTATGAGCATGAGACAGCAGGGGACATTAGAACTGACCCAACATATACCACTAAAGGAAAAAAACACCAGCAATTGTCTTTGTGGCGCACACTCACCTGCACAGGAATGGTCATGTGCAAAATATCTTAAAGGAGAATAGCTATAGAAAGGTTAGCATCTGTTTTTTCTAGCATAACAGGAGGTCTTGGCAAACACCAAGAAATAACACCACCTTACCTTTCTGGTGATGATAGTAATTTTAGGCACAGTTGCTTCTGCAAAGGCAAAGAGTAGTTTTGCACCATGACGTATGATTCCTCCATACTCCTGAGCTGTACCTAAAAATTATGAGAACCAAAAGATGTTTTCAAGAAAGTTACCAAAAAAATCAGCTCACGTGGACAGTTGTCTCCAGATGCTTTCAGTAGGTCAACTAGCACTGATCAGAGCAGTACACCATCAGTGGTGTTACCCACATCTCCAGGATGGACAATGGGTTGAAGAAAGCGCATGTGGAGAACTGTAATGAATGCATGCAACGGGGGAATAGCAGCTATGTGGCATCATAATACCATAAAAAAATACTGTTAAAGGTTCCCACTTGATGGCAAAGTTCAGCTGAGAATAATACAAGACCACATTTATTTATCAGAGAAAAATTCCTCCTTATCTGGTAATTTCACTTTTCTGGAAACATAATACTCTGACACAGAGAAGGGTGTGTTTCTCCACTTCAAACTCAAGGCCTGTTCAAAGCCATCATTCAGGGTTAGTAGCAGGAAGAGACACTCCCTCACAGGGCTCTCCAGAACTGTGAATCCCACACAAGGGAATAATTACAAATACAGACACTAAAGACAATCTCAAGCCATTCCTGAAAACAAATATTGGGCTCCTATGGGCATACAGCAATTAATTTAGGAAAGAAAACATGAGACACACACAGAGCTCTGGTGAGTTACAGTGAAAAGGAATGATTAATACAAATCTGTGCCCTAACTACACATCTCCATGCATAAAGCAACATAAAGCATAAGGGGCGGGAGGGAGAATGATTTACAGACATGTCCCTTCTCAGAAGTGAAATTAGTGGGTAGACAGTTTCCCTCCATCTCTCTCAGGTCCTGAGACCACTGCCTTGGACTGATGGGCTCAGGGATAGAAAGCCCAATGATCACGATGAGTCAGATCTGGGGAATAGCCTCGGCACCATAGAGATGGAAAAGTTACTCACGTTGTGCAAATTCCAAAGGGGTAGCCGTGTTAGTCTATTGTAGAAAGACAACAGAGTCCTGTGGCACTTTTAAAGACTAACAGATTTATTTATCGCATGAGCTTTCGTGGGAGAAAATCCACGAAAGCTCATGCGATAAATAAATCTGTTAGTCTTTAAAAGTGCCACAGGACTCTGTTGTCCTTCACCTTGTGCAGTAACTGGAGTTCATCAAGATGTGTCCCACTATGGGTGCTGCACTTTCAACTGGAGATTTTTGGTTGAGGTCCCCATGTGGCTCACATATGGTTCCTACACTTCCTCATGCACCGCTCCAAGATTATACTGGGCTGCACGGGCAAGTCACCCTCAGTTCCTTCTTTACCACAATGTCTCCGTAGGAAACTATGAAGCAGAGAGGAAGTAGGGGTAACCTCACCTTCTTTGAGTAGAGTCTCCATGGGTGCTCCACTTCAGGTGACTATCAAGCACTACTCCAGCTGGAGGGGGTGTTTTGTAGCCAAGTCTGAGACTGAAGACAATACAGCATTCCCAAGGCAGTTGATTTATTTCCCCCCATGTAGCTTCACTTTCTTACTAATAAAGATATTAAAGGCAGCAGACCAAGCTGACTGCAGAAGCAGGTATTTTCTCCTGGATGGCAATCCTATTGGCTGTGACATGACTACGCCCATTACAAAGGCAGACTGTGGCAATTTGAGGCTTTATCACTCAAGTGGCCTAAATCTCACCTGGATCAGGACTCTAAGGAGAAGAACTGCTGGAAGCACATACTGCTGCTGTTCTGACCAGGTGATCGACCAAGAATTCACAGAGCGTAGGTTTCCCTACTAGCACTCCTTGGGGCACTGGCCACCACCAAAAAGGCCATGTTCCTTTCTCCCCTCATCATCAGTCAAGAGAATTGATGGGTGACACAGTGGATTTGCTCTTAATTGCATCTTTGCAGGAACAATCCTTCCCACACCTCCCCAGGAGGCAGTGCTGCTTTGCACCACCCCAACACAAGGCAGAATAGTAACACTACAGATGAGCCATTTTTGATGTACTTGGAATCTCAAAATAGTAAGGAATGGTAGAGCATGTAAAATGCAAACAATTTCCACTCTAGCCGAGATGAGGGCAAGATTTCTTGGGAGCTGGGAAGGAGGTAGCCCATCTCTGGCTGGGCTCTGCATTCACGGCTTTGCAACTGCCCTGGTACCTGCAGAAAATGGACACACCCTGCTCCCTATTGTTGGGCATTTGACAAACATGACCTTAGATAAATAATCAAGAGTAACCACACTGAATATCTTTGCCCAATTGACCCTACCACCCCAATCATGGGAAGTTACAAACACTGACGGCTTACCTGGAAGAAATCCAGGAACATCCACAAAAGTGATCAGAGGAATGTTGAAAGCATCACAGAATCGAACAAAACGCGCTCCCTTCACAGAAGAATTTATGTCTAAGCATCCTAGTGTTCAAAAACAGAGAGGACATATTTCATGGGGGGTTTAAACTGTTCTAATAAATTCTAACTATTTGATATTTCATTCAGGGTAATATCAGGATCTCTCTGTATAGTTTGGCTCTATTATGTTTTATTTCATCCAATATATTCCTGTTTCTGTATTTCTAGTTGTGATAGACTATTTCTTGTCTGGTTAATGATGTTTCCCCCTTATTTCAATTCAAGGTCATGGATAAAAATTTCTAAAACATCTTTCTTGTCTAAGCCTGACAAAGTCAGCGAGATGTAGGTGCTTTTAATATTATGAGATATTATTATCCTATAATAATACAGCACACTATGGGGTGGCATTATTTTAGGACTAAGAATGTGACATGCATTTCATAAGTATTATTTCAAATGATTTCTTTGTATTGCTACCACCGTAAGTGTAGGGATTCATGGCCTGGGGCTCATGCAGAGACGGCACGTCCAGGCACACCTGGATGACCTCGATGCATGATCACAGGCTATCCACCTGTAAACATGCTGGACAGGTGGAAAGAGAGAGTGTGATGAAAAGACACTGAGTATATTGAGAGACAGTGAAAGATGTATTCTTTTCCATGTCCCAGCTTTCTTTTTCAAGGCTTCAGCTAGAAATGTAATCAACAGAGCTTATTTTCTCATCCCTGTGTAAAAGGCCTTGAAAGAACTTGTTATGTTCTTCTATTCTGTTATGTTATGTTTTTGTACAGGAATGCTTATTTTGATCTTATGTACGTTGTTTGTGCGGCTTAATAAATAGGAGGTGGCGAGCTCAGACAAGCAGCTTTTGTTCCTCCATTGGCATGACATTCTGTGTCTGTCATCCCTTCAGTAAGGTGGATAGAAAACTGGCTAGATCAACGGGTTCAGCAGGTAGGAATCAATGGCTCGATGTCTAGTTGGCAACCAGTAACGAGTGGAGTGCCCCAGGGGTCAGTCCTGTTCAACATCTTCATTAATGATCTTGATGATGGGATAGACTGCGTGCTTAGTAAGTTTGCGGATGACACTAAACTGGGGGGAATAGCAGATACTCTGGAGGGCAGGGACGGGATCCAGGGAGACTTGGACAAATTGGAACACTGGGCCGAAAGAAACCTCATGAGGTTCAACAAAGACAAGTGCAAAGTCCTGCACTTAGGACGGAAAAATCCCATGCACTGCTACAGGCTGGGTACCGATCGGCTAAGTAGCAGCACTTTAGAAAAGGACATGGGGGTTATGGTGGACGGGAAGATGAATATGAGCCAACAGTTGCCCTTGTTGCCAAAAAGGTCAATGGCATATTAGGCTGCATCAGTAGGAGTATTGCCAACAGATCGAGGGATGTGATAATTCCCCTCTATTCGACACTGGTCAGGCCGCATCTGGAATATTGTGTCCAGTTTTCGGCTCCCCACTACAGAAAGGATGTGGACAAATTAGAAAGAGTCCAGCGGAGGGCAACAAAAATGATTAGGGGGCTGGGGCACATGACTTATGAAGAGAGACTGAAGGAACTAGGCTTATTTAGTCTACAGAAGAGAAGACTGAGGGGAGATTTGATAGCAACCTTCAACTACTTGAAGGGGTGCTCCAAAGAGGAGGGAGCTAGGCTGTTCTCGATGGTAGCAGAGGACAGAACAAGGAGCAATGGTTTCAAATTACAGCTGGGGAGGTCAAGGTTGGATATTAGGAAAAACTTTCTCACTAGGAGGGTGGTGAAGCATTGGAATGGGCTCTCTAGGGAGGTGGTAGAATCTCCATCTTTGGAGATATTTAAGGCGCGGTTAGACAAAACCCTGGCTGGGATGATTTAGTGGGAGTGGTCCTGCTTTTTAGCAGGGGGTTGCACTAGATGACTTCATGAGGGCCCTTCCAGCCCTATTATTCTATGATTCTAAAGAAGCCTCAATCAGATTGTAAAGCCACTGTGGTAAGTGCTATGCAATTCTAGAAGAGACAGGTCCTGCCCCAAAGAGCTTCCAACCCAAATAGTGCTGTTTTAAAGTAGTTTTGTGTAATTTTTTCCTCTTCATTGTCATAAGCCTTAGATAAATTCATCATTAAACAATATACATATGTTTCCACATCCAACTTTACACAGACACACACAGCAACACCAGCATTTTCAGTTCATAAAATCAGAATTTAAGGCCAGAAGGGACCGCCAGATCATCTAGTCTGATCTCCTGTCCATCACAGGGCCACAAGCACTATCCAGGACCCATACACTAATCCAACAACTGAAATAAGAGAAAAGTAAATGAGATCCAAAGGCAGAGAATAGGAGGGACTGAGGAGTATTAGTGCTTGAGGCCCCAGCAATGGCAGGAATATGATTAAATGAGATATATGCAGGGTTGTTGTAGCTGTGTTGGTTCCAGGATATTAACAACACAAGGTGGGTGAGGCAGTATCTTTTATTCGACTAACTTCTATTGGTCAGAGACACAAGCTTTCTACCTGCACAGAGCTTCTTCTCATGTCTGGAAAAGGAACTCGGAGTGTCACAGCTAAATACAAGATCAAACAGATAAATTTAGCACAAGTACTTGGCACATATGCAAGGTGAAGGAAAATTTCTTCCCAAGCCCACATACACCAATCAGTTAGATCCTGGGCATGTGAGCAAGATGCCAGCCAAGCACCTAACAGTCCTAGCCTTTGCCATGTGTATCTCATCTCTAGTCATGGGCATCTCTGATGCTTCACAGAAAGGAGATTAAAAAAAAACCCACCTCCCTGCATGTACTGGCATGAAAAAGATCCCTTCCTGACCCCCTGCACCTGCTGAAACCATGAAGCTTGTGCTTTAGAAACATAATATATAAACCAGAAATGAGCTCTTGAGCCCTAACCTCCACATCATGATCAACCCATCATACAACTGTATGTATAAATTTGTTCATTTCTCTCTTAAAAATAATTAAATTGTTTGCCCACACAACTCCTGTTTAGAGACTGATTCCAGAACCTCACCCCTCTGATGGTTAGAAACCTTCTACTAATTTCCAGACCGAATTTGTTCTGGCCAGTTTCAAGACTCCTCCAGCCAACTTTAACTAATTCCCCTAATTTCCCAAAGTCTGCACTTTTGAATTAAAAACCATAGTTGAGGACCTTGTTTTAATTATCCTTCCATTTAATTCAAGCAGAGTCAACCTGGGATCACTTGACCCAAGGTTATTTCCTATGACCAGCTCTTCTCTGACATCTTTGTTACTTACTAAAACACTGCAAGAAGTTTCTCCTTCTGTTTCCAAGCCAAAATATATATGATATAATTATATATGTATATAGTTCTGTTAAGCTCTTGATCTGAATTAATTAGGCAGATATAATGGCAATAAGCTCCACAGGCTAGGTGTATGTTATGTGAAAAAGCATTACATTGATCAGATTTCATTTTGCTGGCTATTCATTTCACTAAACACCACCTTGTTTGTTTGAAGAGAGAAGGGTGATTAGAAGTGCCTGAATTTCCCTCTCCATATTCTTTACTGATATATCTTTATATCATGTCCCTCAGATTCATCATCTTGCTAAACAAAATGGTTCTAATTTTTTCATTCATTCTTCAGATCGCAGTTTTTCTATGTCCCTAGTCATTCTCACTGGCTGCCTGTGAATCCTCTCTCTTTCTGCCGCATCTGGCTAGGATACCCAGAATCCAAACACCATATTCCATGTAACGAGGTACCACTGACTTAGAGTATGAATTGAGAATACTTTCAGCAGTAATCTCCCTCATTTATTATGCATCCCAACATGGCTTGCTTTTTTGATCTTAGCAGAGGTTTTCAATGAGCTGACCACAAAACTGCATAATGTCTTTCTGGGATTGTGCCAACTCAGAGCAGTTTTTATTCCAGGCAATATAAATCTTACATTGGTTAACAAAGAATGTTATCTACCACTGTTGCCCATCAAACTAGTTTTGCTTAGTCCTACTAAAGTTTTTCATGGGTTTCTCTGCTCTTGACACAAAATTATTTAGGTTGATAAAAATTTTGCCATCTCACAGTTCACTCCTCTTTTCCAGATCATTAATATAGGACATAAAATACTAGTTCTAGCACAGAACCTGGAAGCATTCCACTATTAAACTTTTATGGAAAAGTGAACCATAGATCCAACTTTTAGACACTCAAAGTACACCTAGTTACCATGGTGACATATGTCCTCACAATATGTGTAGTAAACAAAATACAATTAGCAGGCAGCGTAGAAAAACACTTTCATTAGACATATATATTCCCAGCAGCAGGTACTTGCTCCTACCTGATGCCACTTTGGGTTGATTACCCACAATTCCAACAGTTCTTCCATTCATCCTTGCAAATCCAACAATGATGTTCCTGGCATAGGAGGGCATGATCTCAAAGAATTCTCTCTCGTCAACAATCTGGAAGAATAAGATTTAAGATAGAATGTGCCTGAGGACGCACAGATGGGTAGATGTGGGGAGCTACAACAAAACCAATGTTACAGAGAAAGAAAAAATACTGACTGGGAATTAGAAGATTTTAAAAACAAAAATGTCTCTTCTTTACAAATGTCTGTGTCAATATGTATTTGATGCTGTAGGTACTTTCAAACATTCTATTGGGGTTCTGCTTCAGCATGACACCAACTTTTAAAAGACTCACCTGTAATAAGGGCACTTTTCTAGTTTGCAATACGTTAATACTTAACGCAGATGTTTATAAATACTGTGTCTGCAACTTGATTTTTATCTGAAGAGTGCTTCAGAAAGACTGATTTCCAAATGTAAAATAAACGCGGGTTTTGTTTCGTTTTCTTTAGAGATACACGAGGTGCGAGACATAATATCTTTTTTGGACCAATTTCTACTGGCGAAAGAGAGAAGCTTTTGAGCTCCAGAGAGCTCTTCTTCACATCACTTTTGTTAACTGAGGCATTTTTTCCTACACATTTAGTGTATGTTGCAGTCCTCAGTGAACCCAAAGCATTTTCCTTCATACGTGTGGATCAGTGCTTCCCACTTTACCCCGACAAATGATCTGTGTAAGTTCATCAGTACTTCAGTGTGTTGCACACTCTCTCTTTGCAGCTGGTCCACAGAGGATAAGAGTGTACCACTGCTGATGGCTAACTTTTAACTCCAGTAGAAGAGCTCTGTGCTATGAATCTGAAGGTGCAAAACTGAAACCCTGATGGTGACCTACAGGGGAGATTATGCAATCATATAATATAGTATATTTTTGTTCAAAAAACACAAAAAATATGTTAAGAACATTAAGACTCCACAGTAAAGCACTAAAAAAAGTTACAAAGTCCCAGTATGAATGTTCCTCAACTAACATTAATGCTACATCTGCATTATTATACAGTCATTAGTAACTTGATCACAAACTGATCTTTTTTCCACAGGACACCTGCACTTCATTCCATGAAATCTTAATTCTGGTATTATAAATGCTTGACTTTGCAAACTTAACATTCTTTTAACGTGTTTTTTGGTATGAAATAAAATTAGGCAAAAAACAAAGAGTTTCTATGAATGGATTTGAATCCCCAAATAAAGTTTGCTTCCCTTTACATTAGGGAAAACAGTACAAGCACAACATTATTTAAATACTTAAGAGAAATAAAAAGATGAGGGTGCTATAAGGGGACTGAATCATTCACTTTTAAAGAAAAGAATAAAACTGTCTTTCATTTATTTGACTGGCGGACATTTGAAAGAGAAAAATGAATACTGAAGACAAATCCCAAAATTAAAATTCCTTTCACACACTAGATTCCTTATCTTTGCTGTTTTTGTTACAGGTTTATGATCAATGAATGGAGAAAGAATTAGCTGAATGGCTATTGTGAAGAAAGAGTTTACTGAACGTAGATCTCCTGTGGCATTCTGCTAGTTTGCTTCCAGTATTCTGAGCCTTTTAATAATTTGTCACATAAATGCTTTTTTTTTTTTTTTTTTTTAAAAAGGGAAAAAAAAGAAAAGAAAAAAGAACAGAAGGCTTACCGAATGTACAATGTCCACCATATCATAGGCTTTAGTAGATTCCATTGGGACAACCGAGTCCAGCTCAGGAACCAAGCGGTTGCTTCAGATAAATAAAATGCAAAGTAATTAAAAATGACATCAACATTCACAAATCAGATTAGTTTCAATAGAGAAGACATGCGCCTGCAGTTCCACCCATTGAGGACTCCTTTGAGACTCTCTACCTGGATGCTGGCATCTTCAGTCCAGCCTTCTAAACACCAAGAAAAGAATAATTCCTTAGTTTTCAGCTGGCTACTTGCACTTTAGGACATGGAACAGCAGAAGAGAACGTCTTGCAGGCTGACCAGATCGGCACATCTTCTGCCTGCTTCAGCCTCTGCTGGCCATGGTAACACAAGGAGTAAGCTGCTACCAAGAGGAGTAGGGTGCGAGGAGACAGAATAGTTTAGGCTAAGTCTATACTGATGGTGGCAAAATTTCCACCATCAGCACCATCTTCCGGATTCAATTGAGCGGTCTGTGTAGATGCGCTCAATCCGTCCACAAATCACCACAGCAACGCCAGCCCTGGAACTGGAGTTTCAGTAAGCCGACCAAAAGGCATTTCCAGTTAACTTACCACAGTATGTAGTGAGGTTTTAGTAAGTCGTCAGGAGAGACGCAAGGTGTTTTACATACCTTGAGCATCTGCTGCCAAAATGCGGCAACTATAGACTAGGGCTTAGTCTGGGATGTGTTAAGTGGACAGGAACAGCAGCAGGAGAGCATATTTTAAGGGAAAGGAAATACATCTTCTCATTTTTCCTTCCCAATCACAGGGCTGGGCACAGTTAGATGTTGTGGGATGGGGAATCAGTAGGGAGGAGAGTTGCATGTAACCATATAAAGCTATAAAAAAATTACTGCTCTTTAGATCAGCCCTAAATCAGTGTCAAGTCCATGGGCTGATGTGTTTCCCGTCTGAGTTATATGGAGGAGGGAGGAAAGGATGGAATAGAACTGGCAGGAATACACAGTAAAATAGTTTTTTCATGAGACTGTTAAAATATTTTTTCCCAAATGTTTCCCTAAAATTATTATCTATTATTCTGAGGAAAACAACTGGTTTTTAACTAAATCATGCTAAAACTAAAATGGTAAAATATATATTTTCAGACTCACAAACAACCATCTGGAAAATTCCAAAGGGGTAGCCGTGTTAGTCTATTGTAGAAAGACAACAGAGTCCTGTGGCACTTTTAAAGACTAAAAGATTTATTTATCGCATGAGCTTTCGTGGGAGAAAATCCCACTTCCCACAAAAGCTCATGCGATAAATAAATCTGTTAGTCTTTAAAAGTGCCACAGGACTCTGTTGTCCATCTGGAAAATGTTTGGGTATAAATGGGGGAAAAAAATTCTGGAAGAGACTTGGGAATCTAGTTGCAAGCAACCCAGAGGTTCTGTACAATGGAAACATTAAACCAGTGGTTTTTAAACTTAGGGTCGGGATCCAGTACTGGGTCACAGATACTCAGGTACTGGGTTGTGGCACACCCTGCTTTCATCTCCAAAAGACTAGAGTGCTTTGCTCAAAGATGTAATTGTTGGGTTGCAGACATAAATGACTTTTTTAAACTGGGTCCTGAGAAAAAAAGTTCTGTGGCAGAAGGGAGCCCCTGTGGCTCCCTTGTCCTGGGGAGCCCCTGCTCCCTTCTCCCCAGACCTGCGGCTTCCCTGCCAAGGGAGCCAGGGAGGGGATCCCACGCTGGAACCCTGGCTGGAGAGCCCGAGAGGTGGGTGGCTGGTCCCGGCAGAGCCAGCCACGCGCCAGCTGGCTGTGCCCGGACCAAGAAGCCACTCGCCACTTCTCAGTCCTGGCAGAGACAGCTCTCTGCTCATCAGCTGGCTCTGCTGGGCCGAGGAGGGGCGGGCGGCTCTCCCGGCTCGCTTCTTGCCAGGACCGCTCGGGTCCCAGCTAGGAGGAAGCCCCGCGCTCCCTCCTAGCCGGGATTGCGATCCAGCTGCGGGGAAGCCTCCGGGTCTCCCCACCAGCTGGAGGCCGCCGTGTGGGCAAGTGCCGGTGCTCCAGTTGTTTGGGGAGGCCCGGGGGCTTCCCCAAATTGCCAGAGTGCTATGTGGGCAATTTTTGGCGCTCCAGCTGTTTGGGGAAGCCCCCGGGCTTCCCCAAACACCTGGAGTGCCGGCAATTGCAGGCACGGTGGCCTCCAGCTGGCGGGGAGACTCAGAGGCTTCCCCGCAGCTGGCAGCGCGGGTCCCGGCAAAAAGGGAGCCAGAGGATCCCTTCTCTCTAGGATCCCCACGGGTCCTGGCAAAAAGGGAGCTGCTGCTCCCTTTTTGCCGGGACCTGCGGGGGGCCTAGAGAGAAGGGACCCCCGTGGTCCGTTCTTGCCAGGACCACGCAGTCTCCTCGTAGCCGGAACCACGCTCCAGCTCCCGAGAAGCCTCCCAAGACTTGCCGGGAACTGGAGTGCTGTCCCAGCCAGAAGGGAGCCGCAGGGCTGCATTCTGGCCTGGACCTCTGCGGTCCCGGCAGAAAGGAGCCTGCACTCCCTTCTAGCCGGACCCCCATGGGTCCCAACAAGAAGGAAGCGGCGGCTCCCTTTTTGCCAGGACCCGCGGGGGTCCCAGGCAGAGGGGAGCCGCCAGCTTCCTTCTAGCTGGGACCACTCGGTATGCTAGTATAGTCTAGTATAGACTCTCTAAGTTGAGTTAGTAAGGCCCACTTTAAGTCGACTTAGGAGTCCTGTGTGGACTCTCTAAGTCGACTTAATAAGGATGACTTAGAGTCGACTTATTAAAGTTTTATTATTTAAATCGACCTAAATCCCTAAGTGTAGACATAGCCAGATGGATCAGCTGCTCCAAATACTATATGGTTCTATCAAACCAGCCAAATGTAGGCAGTAGGGGGTTGAGGTACTCTAATCCCAATGAGCACCAGTTTTTTAATTGAACAAGAAAACTATAGTAATAGTTCTAGGTTATCAAAGAGCAATAAAATTACACCATCCAGAAATCTGTATGCACCATTTGGCAAGGACTGCTGTTGTAGGATTTATAAACATTATACTGAGCATAGAGAAAGGGGGAGATTTCTTCCTATTTACAAGCAAGCACCTTGATCACACCCTCACGCAGCTGCCAGAACTGCCAATCATAGAGGCAGGCACCCAAAGCTGCAATCAAAAGAGAAAACAAGACCTGCTATGAAGAGGAGGTTACAGAGAAGGAAAGGGAGGCAGGAAAGCTAGTGATAAAGGGGTGAGAGACTCCAAGAAAACAGCCAGGAGAGTAAGGGAGACAGCAAGTCCCAAAATTGAAGGGCTGATAGACTTAATTGGAACTGAGGGTTCAATATCTGACCTGACTGAGGACAAACTAAGGAAGGTCAGTGAAGAGAGGCTGTGAGACCTCTTGAAAGGCCACATGAAGAGACGGTGACAGCCTCCCTTTGGATTTTGGAAAGTATTAAATTTATTTTCTACTGCCTTTGTCTATAATCCAGACCTTAACACAAACAAGGAGCTAGAAAGTTATTCAGAATGGAAGAGAAATGGGGGATATTCATGGCTGACTCATTATTTAGTAAAGAGAGTCTTCTAATTTCTTTAGAAATCAATTTTAATGGCCTACTTTCCCATGGGATAAGTACTTTCAACTTGGGTATCATGGATCTGGTGAAAGGTAGTCAATGGGAGCTTTGCCATTGACTTCAGCAAGCACGGATTAATACCGTATATTTCTCAGCACTGTAAACAAACTCTTTTATAGAGGGAACTTATTTTTAATAGCTTCTGGACTAATATGCAACAAATTGAACATAATTCACATGAGCATTTACTGACAATTTTCCTGGCAAGAAAATACCCTGATATGTGATATAACAGGACAAGGCTTTACGCAGACATATTATCAGTGCTTTGTTGTATTTTTGAGACAGAGACAGACAGACAGACAGACAGACAGAAAAAGGTGCTGGTACTCATATCTTGATAGTAAATTTGAAAAATGCCTCTCTCCCACCCTCCTTCTTCCTGCACCATCCCTCGTCTTCCAGTGATGCATTCCTTTCCCCTGCTGACCCTGCCCCCCCCCCCCACTGGGTAGCGGGGCCAGCAAGCGACAGGACCCCGTACGCCTTTTCCCTGCTGACCCCACCCCCCACTCCTGCCCCGCACCCCCAGCTGGGTAGCGAGGCCGGCAAAAAAGGTGCTGGTACTCTGTGCCCTTATGTACCATGAGATATTATCCCAGAAGAATGGGCTTTGATTTGGGGGAAAAGGACCAGCAATCTTCCAGAAATATCTGGTGATGAGATCTCTCCTGGGCACCTAAATGGGACAGTAGCCTCCCTACAAAGTGCTCCAGGCTGCTATGAAGCTCCATTTTATTTATATATATTTCAAATCACTATGTGTGGTGCTAAAATGGTCTTGACTCATTGCTCTGGCCATGTCAGCCACCTCCAAATCCTTCCACTGGTTCACTCTTCACCTTCACATCAAATGCAAATATCTTGTCTTTACCTATAAGGCTCTTCCTAACTCAGCGCCACAATCCATAGCTGATCTAGGAACCTGTAGCAACATCAAACACCCTCACCTTCACTCTCTCAGTCTTCCCAGCCTTTCCCACCCAGTTCATCCTTAAACAGTGCCTCACTGCCTTCAGGATGCCCCTTACACCTGTGAAAAACTCTCTGATAACATCTAAACAGCCACTATTTTATCCTCCTTAAGACTCTCTTCTGCTAAGCTGCCTACAAAACACAACCCCAATGACCATAATTAGGCAGCAGCTGATGAGCTGTGACTATTCCTCCTCCCCATCTCTAGCCCCAATTGAAAATACCAACACTACAATCCATGCAACTAACCATGCAGTGCCAGTTCTTCACCATATTAATTTGTCTGTTATGTCTCCAGCTCCCGCCTTGTCCGGTTGTGTCACTGGATTGTTTGCCCTTCAGAAAAAGGATTGCCTTTTTTCATATTCTCTGCTTAGCACCAAGGGGCCCTGATCGTCACCAGGACTGTTGGATAATATAATAATAATAATAGTAAATACACCTGACAAAGTATTGCACCTGCACACATACATGTTGGAAGACAGAATTGATCAGTGACTAAGGCAAAAACCCGAAATCTAGGTGCAAGACGCCCCTTTGCTTGTGTTCACACTGTTAGAAACCACATGACCTTAAAATGACAACATCTGAGATATCATGTGCAAACCCCTCACTTACCTAGGATCATGGCATTCGCGAACTGGGGCTGGATCATGGTTATTGAGAGGTAGGTAATTGAAGAACTCCCTGAGATTGAGCAAAGCATCTACATCATTCTCAAAGGCTCTGTGTGCAACCCCTTTAGAAGAAAGCCAAACCAATGTTACTTTGAGAAGGCTCCTCGTGGATGGATATTCAAACACATATCAATAAAGCCATCAACCATACTATGATTTTTGAAGCTAGTAGAGTCACCAGGTTTCAACCCAAGTGAGGTGCAAGTGTTTAAGAAGCATCTAAGCATATCAATCTTTCTCCTTGACCGATCTGGGTAGCTTTCCTTACTTTGGTATTTTAAAAAATAGTTTTACTACTTTTTTCAGCCCTGGCTAAGCTCCCTCTTGTGGTCAAATACAAGGAGACTGTATTAATTAGACCAAATGAAGGTTACTCATCTGTAGCCAAACTTCTTTGAGATGGGCTCTGCCCAGTCACACTCGTGCAATGCTTTGAACAATGCAGCTTGAACAGTAGACCTCTAGCTAGTAGTCCCACTGGAGCACTCGTGTGCTTTCCTCAACGAGCCTTATAGTGAATACAGAACATTGCACAACAAGGTATAAATGGGACATGGTGCTCAATCTACCATAGGCCCTTCCCCTGTAAATCCCAGATCCTTTGTTGAACAGGACTCTGTGGAAATGGAGAAAGATGTGTGTGGAAGTCTGAATATGCAGAGTTCATCTTGAAGAACTCCAGTTACAGGGTAAGTAACCTCTATTTCATCTTCAAGTGTCCTCTGCATATTCCCACATATAGGATAGACTAACAAACAGTAACCGACCCAGATGGTAGGAAAAAAAAGACTCCTAATTAGGTAAAGACTGCAGGACTGCCTTGTCAAATTTTGCATCTCAGCTAGATTCTAAGTACAATGAATAGTGCTTAGTAAAAGTTTGGACTATTATCTGTGTTGCTACTTTACAGATTTCTTTTAAAGCAATTTGTCTGGGGAAACGCCACAGAAGCCACCTTTTAATCGCCCACTTTTAATTTTTTTTTTAGAAAAAGCCACTGACTTTTAAGCCTTTTTAATACATAGTCTAACCCATTTAGAAAGTGTTTACATACTGATAACTCTACACTTGTTTCTCTCTTTGTAAGAGAGAAACTAGTTGGGAAGATAATCTAAAAAGCTTGGTCCTATCTAAATAAAATATCCCAGCTACATAAACTCTACTGGTGTTCTTTCCTAAACGTCACACACAGGTTGGTGAGGCTAGATTACATACACTGGATGTTAGAAGGGGACCCATCTTGGGATGTGGGATAATTCAGCTCACCTTTGACAGGTTCCTAAGAACAGTGCTATCCTTCATCTACTGGAGAATTTTACTTTGAGGAACTGTAGAGGAGCAGTGCTCATACCTCGTGGTCATATGAGCCAACGCCACCCCAACCTCCCTTAGCTCCTTCATACTGAATGCCTAGAGACTCGATTCCAATCCAGAGTGGAAGGAGCATGGGATATGTGTCTGCTTCATGGAATATGCTTCAAATAGATGTATTCTACTTAGGTGTCTCAGAAGGAGTAACCACAGAAGAAGGAAAAACAAACAGAGTCCTGTGGCACTTTTGAAGACTAACAGATTTATTTATCCCATGAGCTTTTGTGGGAGAAAATCCCACTTCATCAGTCAAAGCTCATGGGATAAATCAATATGTTAGTCTTTAAAAGTGCCACAGGGCTCTGTTGTAAATCTCTTTTGACTCAAATGTTGGGTGCAGCCGCAACGTCACTTTTTGTCTGGATACTGTGTGTAAAGAGGTTCTGCCATCAAAAGCCTGACACACATGCACTCTCCTTGCAGATATTATTGCTACCAGTGAAGTTTCTTGACAGAGGAGAGACAGGCTGCCAAAAGCTTGAATGGAAGTCCCAGAAGAGTCACTAAGACTGTGTTAAGGTCCCACAAAGGAGCTGGTACCTGTACCAGCAGATGGAGATAAAGCATTCTTTTCAAGAATCTCACCACCAAGGCATTAGAAAACACTGATCTTCCATGAATGCGTAGATGGAAGACAAAGTTCGCCACCAGATGCACCCTCAATGAACTAAGCATAAAACCCAACAACTGAGGATGAAGCAAATATTCCGAGGTAGCATGGATACTAGCCAGTATCAGCTGAACTCCGTGGGCCAATAATCACATTGAGAAATGCTTCCACTTAGCTGAACAGGCCATTCTGGTGAAGGGTTTTTTACTACTGAGTAGAACCTGTCAAATAGCTGTCCATCATCACTCCTTCTCCTCATTCAACCATGGAGTAGACACATCATGAGATGTAGGGAGCTCATACAGGACACAAAGGATTCTTCATGAGCAAGTTGGATGGAGAGGAAAGGATATGGGAGGCTAAATCAACAGCTTGAGAAGGTTGGAAAACCAGCACTACCTTGCCATGCCAGTGCAATGGTGATAAGCCTGGCCCAATCCACTTTCAGCTTGAGGATGCCACTGTCGCCTCCCGCCATGGACAGCGATCCACACACATAGGGAAAGTTGGACAAGGCCGTGGATTTACTGTCATCCCACTAGGTTCCCCTCCCTGGATGCCCACAGTACAGCGCAAGTCCCAGGGGTCACTCTTTCTTTCAGACAGCATGGCCTACTGGCTGGTGTCAATTAAGCAGCCTCCTGTGCTGAGGCAGCATGGCCTAAAGGCTCGTTAGGGTGGGGGAGCGACACCAGTGGGGTTGCAGTATCCAGGGTAGGCGGAATCAGGCACACCCTGCTCCGCTAAGCCCCAGCCCTGGGCTCTGTCAGAGTTGGGGGTGCTGGTCGCCAAATCAGAGGGACTCCACCTGAAACAAGCTGACGGTCTCTCTGCTGCTCCCCCTTTTACATAACTTAGGTCCCAAGCCTACTTCCTACCCTGTAGCCATTGATGACCCCCACAAGCTCCCAGGATCTGCAGGATCCGCTGTTGGTGTGACTCCTGACAGCACAGTTCCTGTGCAGGGCTTGCCTAGCAGCCTGGGCTCTGATTGGGGCTTGGCAGCATCTGGCTCCACTCCTGTCATCGGCAGGGTCCTCCTGGAGAAAAGCGGCAGCGTGCTTCCCCCCCCCGGTAAGCAGTCCACCCTGACTGTGCTGGGTGACCGGTTTTTATACCCCTTTCATGGCCAAGCACACCGAGCAAAGGCGTGGGGTGTGGCTTCTTCAATCTGCAAAGTGTCCTTAATCCTCATTATACCCGGGCTCAAAGACCCAAAAGTCAGAAGGGACGAGTACGATCATCTAGTCTGACCTCCTGCACAACGCAGGCCACAAAACCTCACCCACCCGCTCCTGCAATAAGCCTCTAACCTAGGACTGAGTTATTAAAGTCCTCAAATCAGGATTTAAAAACTTTAAGATACAGAGAATCCACCAGCAAGTGAGTCATTCCCAATGCTACAGA
Source organism: Pelusios castaneus (assembly GCA_007922175.1). Classification (NCBI taxonomy): domain Eukaryota; kingdom Metazoa; phylum Chordata; order Testudines; family Pelomedusidae; genus Pelusios; species Pelusios castaneus. Next base: position 20,541,549 of record ML685789.1, on the reverse strand, counting down.
GGAAGGCGAAAAACCCCCAGGGCCCTAGCCAATCTGCCCTGGGGAGAATTCCTTCCCAACCCCAAATACGGCAATCAGTTAAACCCTGAGCATGTGGGCAAGTCTCAGCAGCCAGTCACCCAAGAAAGAATTTTCTGTAATAACTCAGAACCCACCCCATCTACCCTCCCTTCTTAGGCCACTGGCATATCCACCACACGTAGTCAAAGATCAGTCAGTTACCAAACTAGGCCGTCCCATCATACCACCCCTCCATAAATTTATCAACACCCCGTCACACTGACATATAGCGTCACCATGACCATACATTTGGTAAAAACCCATGGAGGGCACAAGGCAAGGACTGTGTACTGAAAATAGTGAGCTCATAATGAAGAACTAGAGAATCTTCAGTGGCTTGGGAGAATTGCCACATGGAAGTAGGTGTCCTGAAGGTCCAGAGCAGCAAGCCAGTCATTATGAGTAAACATGGGAGGACAGTTGATAGGGTGACCATATGGAATCTCTTGTATCTGATATATTTGTTGAGGTTGTGGAGGCTGAGAATAGGTCTTACCCTTCCCTTGATTTTGGAAACCAGAAAGTACAGGGAATAGAAGCCCTGATCCCATGTTCTAGAGGATCTTCCTCTACTATTCCCAAGGCCAGTGAAGAGCAGATCTGCTTGAGGAGGAGTATCTCATGAGAGGGGTCCCTGAAGAGGAACAGGGAGGAAGCATGGAAGGGAAAAGTGGAAAGGAATTGGATAGCATAGTCCATTCTGATCATGCACAGGGCCCACCTGTTGGTTGTAACTGAGCCCCAAACAGTGTAAAAGCAAGCCAACTTGTTCCTGAATGGAGCTGGGGTAAAGAAACTAATGACAGAATCTCTTCACAGAACCAAGAAGTCAAAAAGGACACTTGTGGGGTGCTGGGAGAGATCGCTGACTGGCTGAACACTGGACTTGACTGCCTCATCCTTTGGATCTATGCCCCATTCCGGGATAACACAGATGTTTTGAGAGAGGAAAGGGCTGCCCAAAGGTGCACTGAGAATAGTATTGTTAGTGCTGTTGATTACCAGTGTGGTACCTGTGGAGTGCTGATGGATACACCCCCAAGAAATATAGGGTGGTCTTAGAATCCTTAAAGAAGAGCAGGCTCCCATCCGTCTTGTACAGATCAATACCCAGTCCTCAAAGGGCAAATCCTCTACAGCCTGCTACTCATTGGGATCAGGGCTCGAATTCTACAGCCAGCATGCTCTTCTCATAGTCACTGTAGAGGCCATAATTCTGGAGAAACTGTCTGCAACACAGTGGTGTACCAAGGAGGGGAGGGAGCACAAGGACCCTGGGGGCCATGCTACGGGGTGGGGGGCCAGCCTGGTACCCCCTCCAATGTCAGAGCGGAGCAGTGAAGCTGCCCTGGTCAGGCTGAAGACATGGGTAAGTGTGTGTGTGGGGAGGGAGGGCAGGGCGTAGCACACCTGGTGGGGCTGACCGGCCCTTCACAATGGGTGGGTGGCCAGGGAACACAGGAGGCCCTGGGGGCAACTCTCAACATCTCCTTTCCTGCACGTTGTGAAGGGTCTGCCCAGCCCCTCTCTCCAGGTGGGAGGTGGGGAGAACCACTCTGTGGTGTCTGAGGTGCTGGGCTGTGGGGCTGGAACAGTAGATAAGCGCAAGGGGTGGAAGGTGCTCCCCAACCCACACTCCTCAGGGCAGGGAGCGTTGAAGAGAGCCACCCCGCATATCATGAAAGGCCACCCCCCGACTGTGGGGTGAGGCTGCCCCATCAGAGCCAGCACTAGGCTGCAGAGGAAGAGGTGAGCACCACAGACTAGGTAAGTGCATGGGGGAGAGAGGAAAAGGAGCCAAGTCTGTATCTACACCCCTCCTACAAAACTCCAGCCCCTCCGCAGATACAGACCCCCACTGCCAGGGGTAGCTGGGGAGGGTGGGGTGGTGCCAGGACATCTCCTGCCTTGCAAGTGGGGAGGATGAGGCGTGGGGAAATGGGGGAAATGGAGGTTTGGCCCCTGGGTGCTGGAGCCTCTTGGTACGTCACTGCTGTAACAGCCGGGTTGGACTGCAATGTCGTCTTGGCCACTGAACAGCCTTCACTGACAAATGCCCCAAATGAGTTGATCTGCAAACTCAGACATAGCTGTCCACTTTACAAAGTCCCACTTGATCTGAATTTTCAGGATAAGGAGGTGTAAATCTTCCTGCCCATTAAAGCCATCCTACTGAAGTCCTTGTCCTGAGGAATGCACTTGAATCTGCCCTGCTGGGCTCTTTCATTCACTGCATTTACAACCAGGGAATCTGGGGCGGAATGGGAATAAAAGTCCTCAAACCCCTGTGCCAGACAAAATAGCATTTCTCCATGCACGTGGCAGCAGGTGGAACGGAGGTCAGCAGGCTGCAGAGAATCTTTGCAGGCCCTAAGATGACATCATAGATAGGAAGGGCTGCTCTCCAAGGAGCAGATGGCTGCAGGATATCCACTGACTTATACGTGTTCTCTTGCAGGAACTCCACTGACTGCCCAGGGAAGCAGCCACGCACTGCAAAGGGTCCTCCTAGACCCTGAAATCCTCCAGTAGTGTAGGAGAGGAAGAGCCTGCCCTGCTGAATCATCCAAGGATGAAGAACAGGTGATTAACTGCACCAAGGCTGGCTCCCATTACTGCACTGGTGGAACTGGAAGGGGAGCTCTATAGGCTCTGCACAGGGAAGGTTCACTGGCACCTCAACCTGGGATGAGCCTACAGTTCCCGCCACTGATCCGCCTGGTGACCTCACCACAGAGCAAGTTGAGTAATGCAACCTCTGCAACGGAGGAGTGTCCCACGGAGTCCATGGAGGCCACTGATAAGGCTAGACACTGGTAGCCAGTAGGCACTGAGCCAGGGCTCCTCAATCCAACCACGAGACAGGTGCCAATCTGGTGCTCACAGTGCTCCATAAACAGTCCTTGGTGGGCACTGGGTGACAGACAGCAAGAGAAGGAAGATCCCAACCTTGATGCCAAGAAACCTGGGGTCCAGGGATTAAGGTGGAGCCAGTTCCAGGGGGACGTGTGTCTGGTCTGACTCGCCCGTCACACACAATTAGGAAGGAAGGAGGCACTGATGATGGAAACAATACCACCAGTGACAAATGTGCTGAGGCCAAAAGTACTGGGGCCTTCAAGTCAGCAGCCGGACCCTAGCAGCCAAGTGTGCCAAAATGGAGAGCAGTGAAAGCTCTATGGTAACATCAGCAGAACCAGCTTCAACTGCTGCTCTGTCTTCCTTATTTCAACATTTGCTTCTCATAAAAAAGGAGGCTTCCACAAGGTCAGAGTTTTGTTTCTTTTTTTTTTTTTTTTAAAGTCAATTCTAAGGCAAGAATTCACATAGGAAACTTTGTTCCAAAAGAGGAAGAGAAGCATTAGAAGGGAGTTGGAAAAACACATTGGAAAGGGATGGCAAACGCAGCCACAGGTTTGCTATCATAACCCAGTAAAACACTAGTTTTAAGTGATTTTAACTCAGAAGTCTTGAAAATATGTATTAACTCCTCCGTGTATTTGAAAGCATCATATTATTCTCACTTAAAACCTTCAATGAACTCCCAGTAGTTGTTATTCCTTGGATATATTGTAAAGTGCAAAAATAACTACTGCTATTCAGTACCCAAACCTAATGACCAAACCCCATAACCTTTAGTGAAGAATTTAACACGGAGGCCCCCCAGCCCCCAGCTAAAAAAGTAGTTCTAACATCATATCCTGGAAGTGCTGCTTCATTCATTTTGGAAAACAGTATCATACATTAACAAAGTAAAATAAACAGCTCTCACCTGATACTGCAGTGTGCGTCTTTGCTCCCCCAAGCTGTTCCTGAGTAACATCTTCATTAGTAACCGATTTGACTACATCGGGGCCAGTGATGAACAGATAGGATGTGTCCTGAAAAAGTAGAATAAGAAGTGTGAGATCCAAGCTGCAACAGCACTTTACTGATGGAAAAATATAGAAGGCGATTTTCTTCCTCTATCACACTTTCCCTAAAAAGTTATGAAAAAAAGTTAAACACAGGGGAAATTCCTTTCAGGCCCCTTTTTTTTTTTTTTTTTAGATTAATGAGGTAAGATTAATTAAGCAACATATTTTGTTGAAAATCTCCAGAAAATGCAAGCATTTCCCACAGATTGTGTGTTGTTAATTTGGATAAAATGCTCTGCATTTTTATGAAAAAAACAGAGAATGAAGTTTGAGACTGAGCCGTGGCTTTAAGTGAAAAAACAGAACCCAACCTTAATCCAAAAGGCACCTCAGTGCCTCTAAAGTTCTAACATTCATAATTTGGGACAAAAGTTCATTCTGGTTTATACACTAAACTAGCTGAAGGCACCACTGCAATTATTTTATATCCCAAAATAAGACCTTTTTTGCACTAGACTAGGAGATTTCAACAAGATGAGATTGAGCATCCATAAAATATCTGTTTTTTTCTATGCAAGCCACACACATTTCAACCAGGAAAACTACCTAATTCTGTATATGTGCATAGCAAACTTCAATGTCTCTTGTATAGTCAAATGCACAAAGCAAATAATGGAACAGATGGTTAATTTTTTATTTAAGATCTTTAATAGTTATTAATGGTCTTAGATATAACCAACTCCCATAACAAACATCCCTCTGCAACCCTTTTCAGGGCCAAGATTGAGGAACGCTTGGGAGATCATTTCTCCTTCCCTACCTCCTCCAACCCAGCCTCATCAGATCCCATTCAAATAGCTGCCTCTTCCCTTGCCTTGCTTCAGTCAGTGAGTTGCCACCAGTCTGAGAAGATTCCACACCAAGCAGCCCCTGAAACAAGGAAATGGATCAAAGCTTCAGAACTCAACTAGGAGGCTGGGATTATTCTCGAAAGCCTCTGATGTCAGTGCCATCTAGTCATATGAGGTCTGTGTCTTTTTTTTGCCTTTTTGTAATGTATGGTGGGAGATGTGAAAGCTTTTTACAGTTACTTCTGGTTTTTTTAATGTAAAGATATTCAGGACTTGTTTCCCTTAGAAGAATTGGTACAACTGATTGAAAGGGGAAATGAAAAAGATGTATTGAAATTGGAAAAGATATAGAAAACGGCAATAAAATGATTAGGGGCATGGAAAAGCTTCCATATTAGAAGAAATTAATAAGACTAGGACTTTTCAGTTTGGAAAAGAGATGACTACAGGGGGATATGATAGAGATCTATAAAATCATGACTGGTGTGGATAAAGTAAATAAGGAATTGTTATTTATTCCTTCTCTTAAAAGACAAGAGCTAGGGGGTCACCAAATGAAATTAATAGGCAACAAAAGGCTTAAAATGAACAAAAGTAAGTATCTTCAGACAATGCATAGACAAACTGTAGAACTCCTTGCCAGAGGATGTTATGAAAGCCAAGACTATAACCAAGGTCAAAAGAGAACTAGATAGGTTCATGGAGGTTAGGTCCATCAATGGTTATTACCCAGGATGGGTAGGATTTGCTGTTTGCCAGAAGCTGGGAATGGGCAATGGGGTGGATCACTTGATGATTACCTGTTCTGTTCATTCCCTCTGAAGTACCTAGCATTGTCCACTGTTGGTAGACAGGATACCAGACTAGATGGACCACTGGTCTGACTCTGTACAGCCATTATTACGGCTGTTATTTAGACTGTGTAAAACTGAGTTATAAAACTATTTTAGGAAAAAAGCAACTATTTGGGGAAAAACTTTGTTAATTATTCAGCATTCCACCCCATTTATTTAAGGACTGGGAAAACCCACAATCTACATTCCACCGACCAAGGAAGACAGTATACATATCCAATGTTAAAAAATAAGCATAAAACTACCTTTTGGGGAAAACAGTCAAGCGTTTTTAATAAATACAGTGCAAGGCCACTGCAACAGCTTGTATGAATGAAGTTTTCATATCCTGGGGTGTTCCACAGGTGAAAGAACATCCAAGCATGTCCATGAGACTAAGTCTAGATGAGATTGCTCGATGTTATTAACAATGCTACACTCTCATTGTGGTGTTCTTTTGAGGTGCCCAAGACTGAGTAATCTTGTTACCCTGTAGCACCAGCAAGATATTTCATGGTGCTTAACTGGGTGCCAGCTCCCTGACAACAACAGCCTGCTAGCCACCCAAGCAATGTTATCAAGACAATGCTAACCAACACTTTCCTTTACAGGTTAACAGTAGGTGCATCCCAGTCCCTGAACTCCTTTGAAGCATTCACCTGTGATAGCCAGCCTGTCATTGGCTACCTATAGAAACACCGGGGTTGCTATCCACAAGAGAGCAGCTTGTTTGATTCAGCTGAGGATCAGCACCCATGTAACATCATAGCACTGAGATGTATTTATAGTGAAAACAAACGTAACAAACATGAGATTATGAGTCAGGATAATAGAAGCAGAAAGATATCCTATAAAACAAAATCAATACAAGTTTTCTAGAGACTAAAGTGTAACAGGTTAACTATCTGTTCAAAAGCAGTCTTGTCTTAATTAATGATGAACCAAAGATGCATAATGAAATTAATGCAAATGAACTGGATTTATGGAAAACAGATCCTGTCAAACTAACAATTTTTAATGAGATTACATGTTCATTGATAAAAGTAAGTATTGATGTAACATACTTAGATTTTTGTACGGCATTTGACTTGGTAGAATATGACATTTTGATTAAAAAACTAGAACAATATAAAATTAACATGATTAACATGAAAATGATTATAAACTGACTGATAAGCCTCAAAATTTAATTGTAAATGGGAACTGTCATCAAGGAAGTGTGTTTCCAATGGGATCCCATGGGGATTGGTTCAAGGCACTACATTATTTAATATTTTTATCAATGATCTGGAAGAAATCATCACTAATTAAAGTTTGTAGATGAGACCAAGTAGGAGAGTGGTAAATAATTAAGACGACAGGTCACTGATGGATCTAGATTGCTTGACAAACCGGGCACAAGCAAATAATATGCATTTTCATATAGCTAAATGTAAATGTATTAATTTAGGAACAAAGATTGCAGGCCACACTTACAGGATGGGAGAAGCTATTCCAGGAGTGATTCAACAGACTTGGGGTCACACTGGCTAATCAGCTGAACATGAGCTCCCAGTGTGAAGTTTTAACCATAAGATCTAATGAATTGCTGGGATACATGAACAGGAAAATCTGGAACAGGTCTTTTTATTTTATTTTCATCTTATTTTACCTGTTATTTTTATCTTATTTATCTTATTTTATCTCTGTATTTGGACAGGTGCAAGCACTGCTGGAATACTGTGTCCAGTTCTGGTGTTCACAATTCAAGAGAGATACTGATAAACTGGAGAAGCTTCAGAGAAGAGCCATACAAACCATTAAAAAATTATAAAACATGCCTTCTAGTGACAGACTGAAAAAGAGTTCAATCTTAGCTTGACAAGGAGACGATTTAGACATTCCACACGTTCCCCATCCCAATCATCTTCTTCCCTTCCTAATCCCCTTCCATGCTGGCCCTGCACCTGGCCGTCTGGATTACTTTCCCGCACCCAGCTCTGCACCTACCCTGGTCCCAATCAGCTTCTCCTCTCCCCTCCTGCTGCTGCATGTCCGGGCTCACTTTTCTCCCTTCCTGCCTCCACATCTCCCTGGTCCCAATCAGTTTCTCCTCTCCCCTCTCAGCCTCCTTCCCCACCTTGTGGCTAGGCACCTCGCTGCCTGCCAATCACCTTTCCCTTTCCAGCCCGACCCCTCCTCTCCCAGCTGCACACCTCCTCTGGTCCCAATCATCTTCCCTGCTCCCAGCCCCTTTTCCCTCCAGCTCTGCACATTCCCTGGTCCCGATCACCTTCCCCCTTCCCCTCCTCCCAGCTCCACACCTTCCCCTGCCAGCCCACATCTGGCTGGGTCCGATCGCTTTCTCCTTTCTCAGCCTCTTTCCTTTCCCAGCTCCGCAGCATAGCAGCCCTGATCCTCCTGCTATTCCCCCACACCTCACCTGGCTGGATCTCTAAACTGTCAGAATCTAGCCAGCTCTTCTGCCCTGGGCGACATGGTCAGCTGTGATGCAGCAGGACATTTAAAATGCCCAGGGGCCCCAGCTTCAAGGCAGCGCTGTGGGCTGGATAAGAGCCCTTGGCAGGCCAGAGTTCAGCCCAAGGGCCGTAGGTTGGACAAGCATGGTATAAAACGATTCAATGGCTGGAAGTTGAAGTTAGAGAAATTCAGACTGGAAACAGAGTACATTTTTTAACATTGATTTACAAGTGTCATGGTGGATTCTACATCAATAACAATTTTTAATATCAAGATTGGGTGTTTATCTAAAAACTATTTGCTCTATAAATTATTTTGGGGAAGGTCTATGCCTTATGCTATACACAAGGTCAGACTATCAAAAAGGTCACTTTTGGCCTTAAAAATCTATAAATATCACTCAAAGCTTTCTTGCAGTGTTTCCAACCAAGTTTGATTGGGATCCCATTTTCATGAATGTAATCCAACTGCCTGATTACTTCCTCAGGTGTAGGATAAACCTTTCCCTTATATTCCCCAACATCATTATTTGTCCCCAGAGTCAAGTTGACACTCATGGCTTGTTCCCTGATGTTCCGAGTCCATGGTGACTTCAATCTTCATGCTGACTTTATATGCAAACAGGACTTCCATTGGGTTTTTTACAATGATTAGGTGACATGTGAACCAACGCAGACAGGTGAATATACATCCTTTGTCTAGCAGAAACTTGTTTGTCAACTCTGCCTCAATTCAGAGATTTAGGAATATATTTTTGTATGTTTTTCCAACACAGAAACAGACAGAGACACATACACATACCCCTTGTTACATAGTATTTGTACATACATTTTACAAAAAACAAACAAGGAGTCCTGTAGCACTTTTAAAGACTAACAAATTTATTTATTGCATGAGCTTTCATGGAAGAAAATCTCACTTCAAAGCATCTAATAAAGTGGGATTTTCTCCCACAAAAACTCATGTGATAAATACATTTGTTGGTCTTTAAAAGTGCCACAGCACTCCGTTTTTGTATTGCTGAACTAGACTAACATGGCTACCCCTGTGGTACTTGTCAACATTTCACAAAGTTATTAATGACCAGTGTGAGCCAGGCTTTTATTAAAGACCTTACATGACATACTTTATAGACAAGTACTATGAAAGCACTGTGCTAGGGATAGTGAGTTTGTCAGGCTTGTTAAGAGTTGCTGTTACAGAAAAATTCCAAAGGGGTAGCCGTGTTAGTCTATTGTAGAAAGACAACAGAGTCCTGTGGCACTTTTAAAGACTAACAGATTTATTTATCGCATGAGCTTTCGTGGGAGAAAATCCCACTTCGTCAGACGCTTTGAAGATGGGAAAGTTACAGAATGGGAGGAAATTAAATGCAGGGGAGTGTATGACATAGGATCAGGTCAGACTGTAACAGCA
>ML685789.1:20518767-20531672 GCA_007922175.1 Pelusios castaneus | reverse complement strand
TTCCCCAGTGTTTGAATCCTAACACCTATTTTGATTTGCTGTTACAGCCTGACCTGATCCTGTGTCATACACTCCCCTGCATTTAATTTCCTCCCATTCTGTAACTTTCCCATCTTCAAAGCGTCTGATGAAGTGGGATTTTCTCCCACGAAAGCTCATGCGATAAATAAATCTGTTGGTATTTAAAAGTGCCACAGGACTCTGTTGTCTTGTTACAGAAAAGTGAACTTTTGCCACTTGGCACTGTGGAGTTCTTAAGGCCACACTTACCTTCACCATGAATGTAAAATCTGTTAAAGCAGGTGAGTACACTGCTCCACCAGCACAAGGACCCATGATGAGAGAGATCTGTGGGACCACTCCTGAGCACAGAACATTTCTCTGCAAGGGAAAAGAAAAATCTAGTTATAATTTTAAAAAAATCTTCTGATTCTTACATCCCTGCAAAAGCTTTCAGTAGTTACACATCAAAGGTAAGTCATAAGAGTTACAGAAATTCCAAAAATACAAGAATCCCCAATGACAAAAAGGAGAGGAACATATATTTTCTCAAATACACTCCATTTTAAAATAAAGAACCAAAAGACGAAAATGCAGACAGCTTTTCTGAATGTGAGAAATGGCTGATGAGTTTTCTGTACCACTCTCTTTTAATTCTGCTTCCTCGGCATGCAGGAGCCACGCACCTTCATTCTGCAGAAATTTCAACTCTTCATTATAGAACCAGCTGCCTTAGTCACTAGCAACGCTTCCCCCCCAATAACCTCTCCCTATATTGTCATGAATCCCTCCCCACCACGTAAACTAAAATAATGCTGCATCAGCAATATTTTCATTAACTGCACAGGATGAAGTGACTATGTTCACGTCTGAGAAAGAAAGCAAACTGCTTCTGCAATACTGCTTATCTAAACTGGTCAGGAAACAAGTGTCTCCAAGTCAATCCTGAAGAGAAGCCTATCACGTGCCACTAAATTTCTTTCCCTATGGGGAAATGCTCTAGCAGAAAGGGGCTGCCAGAGTGGTTCCCTCTGAAGGGGAAGGGATATAGCAGTGGGGAGCTGGCAGAGCCTTTCTCCACTGCCCAAGTCTTTTCCATGAATGCCAGAGGTTTTACCTGCAGCAAGGAAAGACTCCAGTAGCGAGGAAATGCCAGAGTCCTTCCCTGAGGCAGGGAAAAGAATATAGCAGTATCATTATTCCTTTTTTTCAGATAGAGAAACTAAAGCACAGCGAGGTTAAGCGACTTGCCCAAGATCACTCAGAAGACCAGTTGTCTCCTGAGTACATCAAGTGCTCTACCCACTAGCCCACACTGCCTGCATGAGGGGAAGACAATACCCCCAAAGTTTAGCTACAACACCAAACTGAAATGTGTGAATGCAATTTTCTGCCTTCTGATCCAATAGGCTACTTACCAAGAAGATATCAGCATAGCCAGCCAAAGACTCTACTCCTTCCTGGATACGGGCTCCTCCAGAGTCATTTAGCCCAATTACAGGAGCCCCAACCATGACAGCCTGATCCATGATCTGGAGATAAACATACAAACTCCTGATTAGACAAGATGAACAATCATTACTAGCTCAGCTCAGGCTGAAAATCCCCACAGGGCACATTACATTTACTACTGTTCATTTGCAGCCCCCACACCAAAACCTCCATAGAATGAAAGCACTACATATTCCACACAAAAATCATATAAAGTTACAAAGGGAACCAAATAAAAGTCAAGGGATGTCACCTATGTAACCTTAACTTTGCCCTTTGGTATATGGATTATCAGAGTCTTCGATTACATGATCAGGTGCAATCTTTTGACTCATTCAGTATGCAAGTAAAATGGTGCACATTCAGTGCGTCAGTGGGTCATTATTTTTTATCTTCAGTGTTCAGTGAGGGTTCCTCTGCCTCACAATGCAAGAACCCCTTGCCTTATCTGCTACACGCACAGCCTTGTGACAATGTTCTCTATCTAGCCTATGCAATGAATACGGCAGGATTCTGCATAAAAAAAATAAAACATGATCATGTTATTAGACACCATGTTGTAACCACACACAAGAGAGAAGTGAATAGTAATTTTAAAGTTTATGAGGAACTGATGAAGAAAAGAAATATCATAAAAAAAATGTAAGAGGCTAAGGGCTAAATCAGAACAGTGATGTATTCTTCTGGGCTAGATGACTCCCAAAGCAGCAACAGCAGTTTTAACTTGCTAAAAATATAAAACTGGGTCAAAGTCATTCTCAAATCTGGTCATTCAGGGTAGTAGCACAACATATTGACAGAGAGGCAATTTTCTCTTTTCTCCTCTAAAATGTTTACCTTGCAGATCTTTTGGGCATGTGCACCAGACAGACTGCCGCCAAATACAGTAAAATCCTGAAAGAAAAACAAACTTTAAAATTGTGCATAGACATAGCTCAACTGCCAAATGAAAATATCCACTTTCATTAGTCTTCTCTAGATAGTGTTATAAAGTAGACTTTGAATTTCCTAAAGTCAACTTAAGCAGCATCTTAAGTCGACTTAAGGAAATGCCAGTGTGAATGCAGAGTAAATTAAGTCGACTTAAGCATGCTTAAATTGACTTAATTTACTAGTGTAGACGCACCTGAAGAGAGGGTTTCCCCAAGCCTATAAAATACAGTAGAACTACCTACTTGCATGTTAGTCTCAAAGGCTGCGTCTACACTTGTAAATTAAGTCGACTTAAGCTTGCTTAAGTCAACTTAATTTACCCTGTGTCTACACTACAGTTTTCTTAAGTCGACTCAAGCAGCTTACTTACGTCGACTTAAGGAAAATAAAGTCGACAGTGAAAAATAAGTCAACTTTATTAAACCTACTTTTAATTCGACTTAAGGCTTAATTCGACTTTTTAAAGTCGAATTAACCCAGTGTAGACATGGCAGAGCCCTGCCCACCCTGCCCCTATGCCCTGCCAGGGTCCCTGTCCCCCTTTGCCCCATTGTACTTGTGTACAATGGGGCAAAGGCTGAGCCCCCGGCACTGGGCAAGGGGTACCCCCCTGCCCCCGTGGACCTGCCCTAGGTCTCCCTGGCCCCTAAAAGTCGACCTAGGCGTCCAGTGTGGACACTCTAGGTCAACTTTTCTAAGTTCCCCCCAAAGTCGACTTAAAATTTAAGTGTAGACTCACTAAGTCAACTTAAATTTCCAAGTGTAAACATAGCCAAAGGGACAAACTAGAGCTTTAGGCCTCAAGACATGATGCAGAAGCAAACTCTTCACCTCACTGTATTTAGTATTGCTTCCCCACCTCCATTCCTTACTGCCTTGATTAATTCCTTCCCTACCTTGATTCCTCACCACCTTCCTCAACCTCTCAATGTTCCTCAAAAACACAACTTTTGCCCGTTTTCTCTTATCAGAGATCTAGTGATGTGTGTAATATACCATTAAACCTTACACTAAACACAGTTAATGAACTTACTGTGATTCTCTTGCTTTTATTTTCCGCGCCTGTTCAATAACAGTTTCTTTTCCTTTTTTACTATTATTGTCTGTATTATAGTAGCACCTCATGGCCCCAACGGTGGTCAGGGCTGTACTGCACTAGGCCACAGCAAGATGTAAACACACATAGCAAGATATGGTTCCGGCCCCAAAGCACTTACAACTTAAATAAGACACGTCAGTCAAAGGGGGAAGGGAAAAGAGAGACAGACAGAAGTGACATGCCAAAGGTCACACAGCAATGACTGTTCTGGCTAAGGTAACTGTCACAGGGAGACTGGGCCCCTTTAATGAAGAGGTGTGCCCTGGCTGGTCCTGATGAGGCGGAGGGATAGCATGTGGGAACAGGCACTACATAAGGAGGCTTGGAAGCTAGATAAAAGGAGAGACAGGCCAGAAGCAGGGAGGTCTGGGTGGCACAAGATGGAGATTTTGGAGTCAGAAGAGTGACAGGGAGCTGGGAACCAACCCAGGATGAGACGTTTATTATTCCAACAGCAGGCAGGCTTTGATTGTGTTACTGCTTCATCTGAGCCTTTGAGCTCCACTCCAGCACAACGGGGTAAGCCCAGGATCCCTCTGTCTGAAGGAAGGTGGGGGACCGTTGGAGAGTGGTAAAAGGCTGCGGAGACAGAGTGTTTGAACTACAAGATGGGACTTCACAGTCAACGTCTTTCAGAAGGTATAAAAACACACTACCCCATGACAAGGGTGTTCTTAGCCTGAGAGAGCCAAGTGTTCGGAGGGATACTGGGGGAGGACTGGGTATCTGCAGGGCACCTTCCTTGTCATGAGGGGACACTTGATGAAGGCCAGTTACAGTAATAGTTTATCTTCACTGTCAAAAATAGAGATGAATTCACAAAAGGCTTGAAAGATTTAGTCAATGCTTTTATGGCTAGATTAAGACTTCTTATGATAATTGGGCCTACAAAATTACCCTAACTGTGAAAAGTGAGTGTAAATTCATGAGAAGTCACAAGAACCTATCACAACAAATGCTGATGGAGAGAGAAAGACTGCATTACTCCAAACAAAATGGCTTCCTAATATAATTCAAGGACTGGGTTAAGACCATGGGTGATAAACAAGAAAAGTGTGGAACCGAAAATTAATGAGCCAATATGAGTGTCAGAAACTAGGTCTAGCAAGCGGGCAAAATAATAAGGGGATGGGCTATTTCACTCTTTTGGGGACTTTTTAAAGCAAGAGATTTGTTGGGGGGTGGGAGGGGGACTGGCTACAGGAGTTAGCTTCAGCATTAGGGCTGCCACCCCTACAGCCTTTTTGGGGATTCTGGACCTTTTTTGTCCCAGTTTTAAAAAATGTCTGACCAAAGCAAAGGGACCGAAATGACTCCACCACCTCCCCCAGTTCCAGCCAAATCCCAACGACCATCTGACACTCGGTTTCCCCATCTTATTCCTTTTTCCGCCATCTTATTTTTTCTTCTTTCTTAGCCTTCTCTTTTTCCTTTCTGTCTAATAAGACTGTATTCTGCAACACCGCTGTAAACCTGTGGCCAGAGAGGGGCAACTAAAAGCAATGCCTTAAGCAGCCTGATGCTGGATCAAGTTTGCGAGGTCTCAGAGTGGCTTATCAGACCTGTCCTGTGCCTGAGTTTTTGCAGCCCTAAGCTGCAAACAAGAGTCAACTCCTGAGAACAAAGCTGCAAGTTTTTTCTCTTTGCTTCTCTTTTCTCTCCCCTCCCATGAGTGCTTGTCTTGCTTTGTCTTCCTAGGAAATGGGGCTGGACTTCAACTACAGCTGCAGCAGCACCAATTCCAACTCATTTCAGCTAACTTTTTCTCTTCTCCCAAAAAGCCTAGTTCTCACCATGAAAACTCTCCAGCTAAAGGGAAAGGAATGTTGCTAAATAAAACTCTTATTTAATACTTTACATTTTAAATGGTTTAACTGTCTAAAGGTTAGCTGGATTTTAAATAGTGTGTTAGCACTGATAATAAGCAGGCAGAGGTCTCTGTACACCAAATCCTGAACCTTGTTTAACACCGCTTAATGTTGGACAGTAACTGGGTTATGTTAAACAGCTTTGACTCTTTGGGCCCCTTATTCCATCTAAATTAACACAAAAGATTCCACTAAAACAAGACGCTGTCAATGAAGTTTCCATAGCACTGCCTTGAAGCATCTCAGGATATGAGGTTGTGGCCTGAAGTGTGAGAAGAAAACTGCAAAAAACTGATAAAATGTGACAAAAAATTCAAAGCACTGAGGCCAAAAAATAGCTGGTATTTTATATCTAAATTAAACATATATTTGCAATGGAAAATCCAGCTATTCCATTTACTGCAGTCCCTTTAACTAATTTTGTTGTTCTAGCTGGAAAAACAATTAAATTTTCCGGAGCAAATTCCACACTCTGCAGTTCTGGCTCTGACTCCTGTAAAGTAGGCCTGATCCTGCACTCAGATTTGGACAGGCAGACTGCAGTGTTTTCATAGCACCCCACCAATTCTGACAGGACTCCATGCAGTTTTAGAGTTCTATCCACACAGATCCAGCTGCAGGATCAATGTCAAATCCTGCACATGCCACCAGCCCAACATGTGCTGCTCAATCATTCGATCATGAATTAATGCCTTGCTTAATGTAACTCCCACCTCAAGTCATCTCAAAACTCCAGTCTGTTAAGGTATCAGCATCAAACCCCTTACGTATCAGTGATAACAGTTCCCTTAAAAAATTCCCATTTGCTCCCCAGCCACTATAAACATCAGTATCTCTCCTCACCTTCTGGGTCAAACTCTCACTCATGTCCCTGATCACATCTGTCACACAATGGAGTTTATCATTAACTCTTTGAGCCTCTCTTTGCCTAACTGTCCCCTCACCCACTGCTACAGAGTGTTAGAACATTTCTATTTTCCTGCTGCCACACGTTGTGAAATATTGTGCATTATCACACTGTTCTGCTCAAACAATATTAACTTGAGGGACAATTTATATAATTTAGTATGCAAAAGGCAAACACAATTTAGGCAAAATCTACAAAAGATTAGCAAGCTTGGAAGGTCAAGCTCACAACATGGAAGTGACACAAAGCAAAAGAATACCTGACTGAAGACGTAAGCCAGTCTCCCATTGATCCGGCCCTGACCAGTTACCACACTGTCTCCAGGATACTGCATAAAAAAGCAAAGACATCATAGGTCAGAACAGCAATAAGGTTCAGTACAAAAGTTATGTCCAGGCCTTCTGAATTCACAGACAAATATTTGTTAGCCTGCAGCAAAGGTTGGGAATGAGGCTGTCTCTTCCTCCTAGTTTGTGCTGGACATTGTCTAACAGGCCCCGATCCTACGGACATTTGGGTGCTACTATTATATAAATAATAACTTAAGGGGAAAATGTTGAGAACTTTCTAGCCTTAGTTAAGATGAAACTAAAAACACCCCAAACCCTAACTAAACATCAGAAGATATGAGAAGATAGTTATGGTCACACTGTGACCCAGAGACCGGCTCAGTGCCAACAGGCTGAGGGATCCCCTCCTCCTGGCTCCAGAAGGGAGCCACTGCCTAAGGATCCAAGTGGAGCATGTTTCCACAGGGTTAAAAGACCAGTGCAAGGCTCCTTGCTGAAGGCTTCCCTCACCAGGCTCTAGCAGAGAGCAAAGGACTCTGTCTGGGTTTACAGGTGTAGGGATCCTTTATGGAGCCAAGGGCAAGGGAGCACTAATCTTCCATCCCCCTAGCTGCAGACAGGAACCACTGGCTAGGGACTCAGGTGGAGCACATGGGGCTACACAATGCATGCAGTTTCCCTGCTGCAGCCAGGGAGACAGAGATCAGCAACGAGGCAGCCTCCTCTCTGAACTCCTTCCATCCAGCTGAAGTGGGGGTCCTGCTGGCACAGACTGGTAGCCCTTCAGAGTTGTAAAAATTATTTATGTGACCCTCAAGCTAAAAAGACAACAGAGTCTTGTGGCACTTTTAAAGACTAACAGATTTATTAATCGCATTCCACTTCAAACGGCTGTATTCAGTGCCCTCCATGTAGTCAAATTCCAAAGGGGTAGCCGTGTTAGTCTATTGTAGAAAGACAACAGTCTTGTGGCACTTTTAAAGACTAACAGATTTATTAATCGCATGATTAATAAATCTGTTAGTCTTTAAAAGTGCCACAAGACTCTGTTGTCTTTCTACAATAGACTAACACGGCTACCCCTTTGGAATCAAGCTAAAAAGGTTGGGAACTGCTGGTATAACTCATATCAGAGCTGACACATTCTTTATCCTCAATACAATGTTGTCATAATATATATCTAAAAGATGTCATGCAACGTATCATACGTAAACTGGTCACGCACTGGTCCTGAAAATCACTGTGTGATGTATTTATAGGCTGTATGGAAAAGATGATATACATGTGCCAGAAGTATTTTCTTAAATATATTTGGGAGGCAGTACATATGTAATGAGCCTACTCTAGACAAAGGAGTGTGATTCCCCTGACTGGCTGGATTGCTGTTAGAGGACAATCAAAATAGCTTTACATATATGCTAAAAAAGCTATCAACATAACAAGCAATGGAGTAGTGAGGTCACAGAGGAGGAAAAGGGAAGTCTGCACCAAGGAAGCAGAACAATGGACTCGAGGTAATATAAGGGGAGCAAAAAGGTATTTCAATACAGGGAACAGCACCTTTGGCTCTGTGAAAGTTGGGTCCCCTGGGCTGATGAAGCTGGTAACTGGATGTGAGTAAGAGTAGGGATATATTGTAACACTAAGACTAAGTTTTAGGGACTAAAAAGTGTGTTTTATTTGTAACCATACATGGCTGTTTTTTTCCCTTACTTGGTGTCATTTAAATCTTTGCTCTTCGTTAATAAACTTATTCTTGTTTTATTACAAAACCACCTCAGCACTGGTAGTAAAGTACAGGATAATTTAACAGGCTAGTCCATGCATCATCTCTTTGCAGGCAGCAAACCTAATCATTTCTGAGTGTGTCCAGTGAGAGGGATTGGACACTGCAGGAAAATGTCTCTGCAGAACTCAGGACCGTGGGCTCATGGATAACTTTCTGCAAGGCAAAGTTTAGACTGGCTGAGTCTTGAAGAGTTTGCTGGCAAGGCAGACAGGCTGGTGCGCAACACAGCTTAACAGTGGTTGTAGTAGGTACAGGCCCAGTGCAAGGCCCTTAAGCAGTTATAGACCCAATACAAGGCCTCTAGCCTGAACCAAAGTAATGTCAAGATATTGTTAAACTAAGATACGTCAAGAGTTACATAGGCACAACTCAGCACATTCCATAAACCAGGCACCAAGACATCCAGGAACATTCCATAGATAAGAAAGAACAGGCTGACCCTTCCCAGAACCAGAAACATGATGGATAGGTAAAACCAGCGTGTACAGGGTAGTAGGCGGCACCTAACTGCATCAAGGGGCCGAACCTTGATACGTCAGAAACATTGTGAAAGTTTCTAAGTGTATAAAAATGTATTTCTGGGATGCTTCGGGGTCCGGCCTAGGGGGCAGTGGAAAATCCCGCCACTGACTGAGCCGAGTCCATTGTCCTAAGGTCAGTATCCGCAGTGTGCCTCTGGATGAGTCTTAGAGCACTCCAGGGGAACTGCTACTGTATCCACAGTGACAATAAACCTGGTCGACGTGCCTTCGTACCTTACTAGACTCTGTGGTTTTTGGGGGTTCTCTTCGGGTCTGCTGTGTCAGCTATCTGCAGGAGCTGGGGCAGCGCTTAGAGGGAACACACGCACACAGCCGAGTGATACCAACATTGGAGAGAGCAGAGCACCACACCGGGAGCTTCTGACAACAGTGGTAAAGCGACCACTTGCCGAGGCAAACAGGTTACGAGTGGCCCACATTTTTGGGTGTCTTGAGCAGGACATCACGTATCCAAACCGTCTTAACTTTATCCAGGATCCCTTTTCACATTGTATATTACAGATGGAGACATTTTGATGAAGGACAGTGGTCTGTGGGGGTTCATAGATTTTAAATCCACCTATATGCACAGGCAGTCTGTGGAGTAAAAAAGTTACCTAGTAGGGCCTTTAGGTATTATTATAATACACTTAATAAACACTAACTAATGTTTATTACAGAAAGGCCACATTCTCCCTTTGGTCTCTGAATAACCTGCCACTGACATGGGTAATCTGCTGAGGACGAGGGGAGTACTTAGTTCTAAATTTATACCCCAGACCACAATCGGGCCATGCCGCAGAGCGAGTTTGACACCCTGGCCCTAATACTAGGGTGGATTGATCAAAATCCAGGTGATAGAAATCACCAATTGTAATCATGCTTTAAGTCAGTAGGTAAGAAACTTTGATTAACATTACTGATTTTTATCTGACTGGCATTTCTATTTTTTAGTTATTCTCCTAAAGAGAAGATGATTCTTTGCACCTGCAGAAGATTCTACTGTTGTTAAAACCTAGTTTAGCCCTTCAACCAACTTGATTCAGGTGCTAAGCTGACGACTTCCACCAAGGCTAGCTCTTTGACTTTCTTTAAGAACAGCAGCAGCAAGCATGTACTGCTTTTTCAAAAACATTTAATTCATGTACATCACTACCTACCCTATTTCACGTATCTGCCAAGTACATGCACTGAATCAGACTTTCCATTTTTTTCATATTCTCATCCACCAACCACTCACCATAGTAATTACTAGGGTTTACATGCACATTTTATAGATTTTAAGGCTACAAGGAACCATTGTAACCCGACCTACAAAGCAGACAACAGATTTCTACATCAGTAATTTCTACATCAAGACTTATACAAATACAAAAGTGTGTTCACTTACATTTCTGTTTCTTATGCGACCAATTGCCATGGCTCTAACCCAGTGGTTCTCAACTTTTTACAGGTTACGACACATTTGGTGGCCCTACAGGCCACACCAGCCCACCCCCCCCAGGCCAAATCCAGCCATCTCCTCAGCTCTCTGTGACACACTAACAAGTAATGTGTCCCAACACAGTGGTTGAGAACAACTGCTCTAACCGGTGAGTTTTGAGGAACTACTATACATCAAGTTGAGGAGACAATATTCAAGAGGTTTGTTCTGACCTGTTCTTAAAACCTCCAATGACAGAGATTCCACAATCTCCCTAGGTAATTTGTTCCAGTTATTAACTATCTTTACAATTAGGAAGTTTTTCCTACTGTCTAACTGAAATCTCCCTTGATTCAATGTAAGCCCTTTACTTCCTGTCCTGTCCTCACTGGTTAAGGAGAACAATTTATCATCCTAAGGATTAAAAGGCAAAAGAGACATACTGAACAGAAATACCTTATTCTGATCAGACTCCATCCCAAAGTCTGCACATCTGTGTTCCACGAACATGTCATACTCAACAAAACTGCCTTGGTCCAGCAACAGAAGAATTCGCTCCCTTGCTGTCAGCTTTCCCTGAAATGCAGCAAACATTTAACAGGACCATCATTTAGATAAATATCTTGGCAAACCAAAGCTAAATATCACGTTGGAGTTAATATTTATCAAAGTAGCATCCCCATATTTGCTTCACTAAGCAATTGCTTGACACCTTCCCCACATTATTTAAAAGAAGGAAAGTAATCACAGTAGCAGTTAAGGCAAACTCAATGCAAAACAAACTGGAAACATAAAATGGACAGCTGGAAAGGGAACATCATCAACACTAAAGGGAACATCAGGACAGAGGGGGTCCAAAGAAGTCATGTTAGAAAGCTGCGTGATATGGTGGCTATTTTTGTTTACTCTGAGCAGTTTATTTTGATGTTAGGATTATTTTTCTCAGTGCAGAAATGACATGAGAGTAATTCTTTAACAATGTACCCAATTCAAACCATTTATCGCAGTGATAACATGTGGCCCTGGAACAAATGAAAGAGGAAAAGAAAAAAAGCAAGAGAAAGAATTAGATGGCTCATTCCTGGATTTCAGACAGACCTTTGCTCTTTATCCCTCTCTCTTTAGTAAATACAAGGGTTTTGACAGCCTGGTACATTTCAATAAGCTTCAGGTCTCCTGAAGTCTATTTCTCAGTAACAATGCCAGGCAGTTATCAATTTTTGTTAAGTTCTTCATTTCTTCCCTAAAAAATGCTAAGGCCAAAGTTTTCCAAAACAGGCGTGAGAAGAGGTACACCTGAACCCTGTCGGCCTGAGCCACTGCTCAAGCCACCCAGGACACACTGATGTTTTAGCATGCTTACTTGTGTATGTCTATGTGAGCTGAGAATCACCCTCACAGCTCCAAGGGCAGACAGCTTAGTTATAAGAACTGTGATAAAAGGTCTTAGGCCTCTGGTAAAGTCATGGGGTTGATATGACAAGATGAAAATTCCAGAAACCAGAGCTGGCCGGTCTTGATATCAGAAACATAGCCAGATGTTGAAGTAAGTTTGGGAAAGAGTGGAGGTGGGGTGGAGGAATCTATCTCAAAGGTTGGTGATGTCAGAGACTGGTGAGGAGGAAATCAGTGTCAGAGGCCAGAGGAGGTCAGTGTTGGGGGAAGGCAGGGGGATATCAGGGTGGGATTGGTGTCAGGGTCTAGAAGAGGGGACCAGAGTCAGGAGGAATAAAAGTGTTGGAAGTCAGGGACAGAGGTGGTGTCAGGGACCGGTGTTGGCGGGTAAGGCTGGTGCCATGGGGTCAGAAACCAAGCAAGGATGTCAGTTGGGGAAAGGGGCTTGGTGTCAGGGATGGAGGAATTAGCGGCAGGCGGGGGAGGTTAAGGGCCTGGTATCAGGGATCTGGAGTGGAAGGTGTTGGCAGGTGAGGCAAAGAGATAGTGTGAGAGACTGGGGGGTGTTAGGGACTGGGGACTGTTGGTGGAGGGTATCAGGGACCAAGGTGTTGGGTTGTCAGGGGAGAGGGGACTGGCTGTAAGGGACAGGGGGGGCCATCGTGGTTGGAGGCTGTCAGGGATCAGGGTTGGGGGTTGTCAGTAGGAGAGTGTGGGGTGTCTGTAAGGGATGTGGTGGGGTTGTCAGTGATGGCAGGTGTCAGGGACGTGGGGGAAGGGCAGGGTCAGGGAGGTGGGAAGGTGTAAGGGACCAGGGACTGTCAGGAACCAGGGGCTGTTGGAAGGTGTCAGGGATGTAGGGGGGTCTTGTAACAGGGACTGGGGTGGAGACTGTGGGCAGAGGAAGGCTGGCCTTCTGGGATATTGGGGGCTGTCAGCATTGCGTGGGGCTGGTGTCAGTGTCGGGGAGGAGGACTGGAAGCTGTCAGAAAGGTGTGGGGTGTTGGGGACGCAGGGGGTGCCAGTGTCAGGGACATGGGGGGCTGTCGGGGTCAGGGGCTGTCAGTGATGGGAGGTGTCAGGGATGTGAAGAGCTGGTGTCAGAGTTGGGCAGTCAGAGATGTAGGGAGCTGCTGTCAGGGACCCAGGGATGTCATGGTCAGGGACTCTCAGGGATCAGGGGGCTGGT
>ML685789.1:20420428-20513767 GCA_007922175.1 Pelusios castaneus | reverse complement strand
GGGCTGGTGTCGGGGATATGGGGGGTGGGGGAAGTGACAGTGTCAGACTTGGGGCCGGACGAGCTACTCACCCGTTTGTGCTGCGCATCGATGCGGGCCTGGCCGCCCCCCAGCAGCGCGGCGCGGCGTTTCTCGGCGATGCGCTCGGGCACGGAGCTGGGGCCGCCAGCCGACCGGGACTGAGTGAGCCGCGGCCGCGAGGCCCGCAGGATCCGGGGCAGAAGCCGCAGCGTTGCCATTGCCGAGAGACTCAAGACGCATGCGCGGGGGGCGGGGCCCCCTAAGTCTCTGCCCCCTGCGACTCCAGGGGCCGGTCAAGGACGGACTGAGTGGCCCTGCTGGGCACCCGTAGCGCCTGTCCCCCCTGACCGGCGTTTTCCCGCCCTCGGGAAGCGGGTGAGGGAACGGCCCGCGGGACCGTTGAGCGAAGCTGCCCCAGCCCTGCCCGTCTCACTGCGGCCAAAAGCGATGGTGCCGGGGCCGCAGCAGGCGTACGCTGGAAGGGCCCGGCCTTCAGGGGTGGCTGCCTCGCCGAGGCGGCCCCGAAACCCACCTGGAGCCAGGCGCTGGGGCTGGCACGGTCACCCCGCCCCTCGAGGGGCCCACGGGAGGCCAGGCCTGGCGCTGTCTCGACGCTGCTCTGTAAGCCGGGCTCTGCGCGCTCGGCCTCGGTCCGGACTGTCTGGGGCTGGGGCTCGCACCGCTGCGCTACGTGACCTGAGTCAAACCCCGCTCCGTCCTCAGCTGGCGCCTCTCTACTTCGTGGTGCAACGTCGGAAAATTGACTCTCCCTCCTGCAGCGCGTCACAGGAAGTTGTGGCAGCCCACCACTGCATCCAGGTGAGCCATCTTTTGGGGCTGCGAGAAGTCACCATTGGAAGAACTTGCCTTACCTGGGCTTTCACTCCTGTTTCAGTAAATGGGTGGAGTATCCACGGTACACAGGTGGATGTTTTGGAGGCAGTTTGACCTACCAAGGGCACCTGTTGGAGGAAGTTGAGGGCAATACAGATATGGCAGACTTGAAATGGCTCTTTCTATAGCCTCTGATACATTGTATTTGGACCAGCACTTCTGGAGCAGGACCACAATCACAGACGGGGGGAATCACATCATGTGAACCTGGGAGCAACCAACAGCGGTTCTACAATTTTTGCGTACAGCTGCATTTCTGGAGCTTTCTGAGCAGTTTGCCCTGATCTTCCAGCATCATGACATACACTTAAGGGCAGCTATGTCAGCACAGATGCGGGTTGCCAAACCCGGAAGTTGGCTGCCCCAGACAGCTACAAGTCCCTTAGAACATAAGAACATAAGAAAGGCCGTACTGGGTCAGACCAGAGGTCCATCTAGCCCAGTATCTGTCTACCGACAGTGGCCAGTGCCAGGTGCCCCAGAGGGAGTGAACCTAACAGGCAATGATCAAGTGATCACTCTCCTGCCATCCGTCTCCATCCTCTGATAAGCAGAGGCTAGGGACACCATTCTTAACCCCTTTCTGGCTAATAGCCATTTATGGACTTAGCCCCCATGAACTTATCCAGTTCCCTTTTAAATATTGTTATAGTCCCAGCCTTCACAACCTCCTCAGGTAAGGAGTTCCACAAGTTGACTGTGCGTTGTGTGAAGAAGAACTTCCTTTTATTTGTTTTGAACCTGCTACCTATCAGTTTCATTTGGTGACCCCTGGTTCTTGTATTATGGGAGTATTTAAACAACTTTTCCTTGTCCACTTTTTCCACATCAGTCATAATTTTATATACTTCTATCATGTCCCCCCTCAGTCTCCTCTTTTCCAAGCTGAAGAGGCCCAGCCTTTTCAATCGTTCCTCATACGAGGCACTCTCCAAACCCCTAATCATTTTAGTTGCCCTTTTCTGAACCTTTTCTAGTGCTAGAATATCTTTTCTGAGATGAGGAGACCACATCTGTACACAGTATTCGAGATGTGGGCGTACCATGGATTTATATAAGGGCAATAATACATTTGCAGTCTTATTTTCTATCCCCTTTTTAATGATCCCTAACATCCTGTTTGCTTTTTTGACCGCCTCCGCACACTGTACGGACATCTTCAGAGAACTATCCACAATGACTCCAAGATCTTTTTCTTGACTCGTTGTAGCCAAATTAGCCCCCATCATATTATAGGTATAGTTGGGGTTATTTTTTCCAATGTGCATTACTTTACACTTATCCACATTAAATTTCATTTGCCATTTGGATGCCCAATCACTTAGTTTTGTGAGATCTTTTTGAAGTTCTTCACAATCTGCTTTGGTCTTGACTATCTTGAGTAGTTTAGTATCGTCTGCAAACTTAGCTACCTCACTATTTACCCCTTTCTCCAGATCATTTATGAATAAATTGAATAGGACTGGTCCTAGGACCGACCCTTGGGGAACACCACTAGCTACCCTTTTCCAATCTGAGAATTTACCATTTACTCCTACCCTTTGTTCCCTGTCTTTTAACCAGTTCTCAATCCATGAAAGGACCTTCCCTTTTATCCCATGACAACTTAACTTACATAACAGCCTTTGGTGAGGGACCTTGTCAAATGCTTTCTGGAAATCTAAGTACACTATGTCCACTGGATCCCCCCTGTCCACATGTTTGTTAACCCCTTCAAAGAACTCTAATAGATTAGTAAGACACGATTTCCCCTTACAGAAACCATGTTGGCTATTGCTCAACAGTTTGTTTTTCTATGTGACTGACAATTTTATTCTTAACTATTGTTTCAACTAATTTGCCCGGTACCGACGTTAGACTTACCGGTCTGTAATTGCTGGGATCCCCTCTAGGGCCCTTTTTAAATATTGGCGTTACATTAGCCGACTTCCAGTCTTTGGGTACCGAAGCCATTTTAAGGGACAGGTTACAAATCTTAGTTAACAGTTCCGCGACTTCACATTTGAGTTCTTTCAGAACTCTTGGGTGAATGCCATCTGGTCCCGGTGACTTGTTAATGTTGAGTTTATCAATTAATTCCAAAACTTCCTCTAGTGACACTTCAATCTGTGACAGTTCCTCAGATCTGTCACCTACAAAAGCCGGCTCAGGTTTGGGAATCTCACTAACATCTTCAGCCGTAAAAACCGAAGCAAAGAATCCATTTAGTTTCTCTGCAATGACTCTATCATCTTTAAGCGCTCCTTTTGTATTATCATCATCAAGGGGCCCGACTGGTTGTTTGGCAGGCTTCCTGCTTCTGATATACTTAAAAAACAATTTGTTATTACCTTTGGAGTTTTTGGCTAGCCGTTCTTCAAACTCCTCTTTGGCTCTTCTTATTACACTCTTGCACTTAAGCTGGCACTGTTTGTGCACCTTTCTGTTTGCCTCACTAGGATTTGACTTCCACTTTTTAAAGGAAGTCTTTTTACCTCTCAGTGCTTCTTTTACATGGTTGGTGAGCCATGGTGGCTCTTTTTTGGTTTTTTTACAGTGTTTCTTAATTTGGGGTATACACTGAAGTTGGGCCTCTATTATGGTGTCTTTAAAAAGCGCCCATGCAGTTTTCAGAGATTTCACTTTAGTCACTCTACCTTTTAGCTTTTGTTTAACTATCCCCCTCATTTTTGTATAGTTCCCCCTTTTGAAATTAAATGCCACAGTGTTGGGCTGTTGAGGTGTTCTTTCCCCCACAGGGATGGTGAATGCTATTGTATTATGGTCACTAGTTCCAAGCGGTCCTGCTACAGTTACCTCTCGGACCAGCTCCTGCGCTCCACTCAGGATTAAATCTAGAGTTGCCTCTCCCCTTGTGGGTTCCCATACCAGCTGCTCCATGAAGCAGTCATTCAAAGTATCGAGAAATTTTATCTCTGCAATATGTCCTGAAGTGAAATGTTCCCAGTCAATATGGGGATAGTTGAAATCCCCCACCATTATTGGGTTTTTAAATTTGATAACCTCCCTAATTTCCCTTAGCATTTCATCATCGCTCTTACTATCCTGGTCAGGTGGCCGATAGTAGATCCCTAATGTTATATTGTCATGGAAGCATGAGATTTCTATCCATAGCGATTCTATGGAACAAGTGGATTCGCTTATGATTTATACTAGTCAGTTTGCTGATTTTGCTAGTCAGTTTGGTGTTGGAAAGTCAGCTGGGGGAGCTGCGATGAGGGAGGTTTCTGAGGCAATCACTTGTGATTTACCCAGAGCTGGTGGGCATAAATAACACGAAGCACTTGCTCATTTTGAGAGAATGAAGTTTTCAAACTCTTTTGGGCTACTGAGGGAATTTGTGCCTCTAGTTTGCTCCCTTCAGGATCATTTGACGGTATAAACCTCCAAAGATACTACTCCATTATTATGTGGGCCTTGCGGACCACAGGGCCAATTTATGAATGCCAACATGGACTGCTCTGGAAAGGTTCATGGTGCCAGGATTGTCCACTAGTCAGGAGTCTGCCTTCACAGACAGGTTAAGATATTTCCGACTAAGTGACATTGTCATAAATGAAATACTGTTCTCACTCTTATTCTAGGGGACCTCACTTATACCTTTTTGCCTTGGCTTATGAAACTATTCTGATCACGGGAGTCCTGAGACACCTTAAAGACTAACACATTTCTTTGGGCATAAGCTTTCATGGGCTCCAACCCACTTCATCAGATGCATTGTTAGTCTTTAAGGTGCCACAGGACTCATTTTTGCTCTACACAGACTAACATGGCTACCCCTCTGGAACTATTCTGATTGCATAAGGCCTGGCTTAGTACGGGTAGAATGGTGACAATGTGCATTTCAGACTGAAATCCCATTAGCACTGTTTGGATTCCATTACTGTGGCTTGCTGTACTTTTCACAATCTTGGTGAGCTATTTGTCCTTGAATGGAATGATGACCAGACTGGATCACTGCACTGGGACTCTAAGCCAGAAAGTGCACCTGTCACATCTGAGACATCAAAGTGTCTGACGAAGTGGGATTTTCTCCCACAAAAGCTCATGCGATAAATAATTCTGTTAGTCTTTAAAACTGCCACAGGACTCTGTTTTATTTTTCAAAATATACATGTGGTGTGATGCTGTGAGGGTCTCACACTTAATAAAATTAAAGCTTTTATTTGTGAACATTAAAGCATTGTGAAGTAGGCTCACTGTCATTACAACACAAACACCAGTAACAAAATGAATGTAACAAACATTGAAGCCAGTTCAAACAAGTTTCATGTTTATGATTGTTTGCTGGCCTCCTCTTCTCCTTTCCTTTCTAATACAATTAGCATGGACAAGGTGCTGCTGCAAAGGGGTGGAGGACTGCTGTGGGTACATTTGCCCTGTTCAGCTCATATTCAGTCCTGGGTGCATAGGCCATCCACCTATGGCATTGTCCAATGCATTCCTGATCTGTAGGACATGGTACCAGGGAGAGGACTCAGGCCATGGTGCAAGTGCAGCAGGAGCCTGAATTCTTGCAGCATTAGCGCAAACAGCCTCTCAAATAAGTTTTCTGCTATACTCTATCTTCATGCTAACCCTCAAGCAACGTTTCTGCTCCAGAAACTGCATTTCAAGTCTGTTGGTGTACTCTAGAAGCTGTCTCTGCTTTTCCACTTGTGAATCCTCTGCTTGTTGACTACATTCAGGATATCCACTATATTCATTAAAGAAATGCTTCCTCTTTGACCACTGCTTGACGGTTCGAAATCCCAATTTCCTGCATGTGTGTGACTGGGCTGAGGAGGTGGAAGGGCCTGAAAGCAAACATCAAACAATACATTCTTAGCATTTAAAAAAAAATAAAAATAAAAAAAATCAGTGCATCCTCAGAGAAAAGTGCCTGTTGAATTTCAATGTCAAAAAAATGCTTTTGTAAAACATGCATCAATACAGACTGTCAAAGAACTTCTCACACAGCCACCCCTTTCTATTAGCACATTTGTGGACTGCATACAACCCTTCTGCAGTGTTTGACATTGATTTCATCATCCATGGACTGTTTCCCTCACCCATCATATACAGTTTACTGATTACAGGCAGCTTGTTCCACGGTGGTATGGCCCATTGTACATTGTGGTATTCTAAAAGGGAACGCAACGTATAACACCCCAGCACATCTTTGTACAAATGTGTGAGTATCTCAAAACTTCTATATTAAATGCATATTTAACTTGCTCGTGCTTCCTGGTCTCCATTGGGGAGGAGAGGAGGTTACCAAGATGCTGGCATGCATTTTGCTATTAGTGCATACACATGGGTACCTGTGGCTTGTAATAAGTGTGTTGGGTCATAGACCAGAAATCCCTCCCAGCTGAGTATTAGCGGCAAACAGACTCAAACACTTACCAGACGCTGGGACTACTTCTGCCTTTTCTGTTTCTGCTGCCAGTTTTGTGCCAGGCAGCGCCTCTAAGGTGGTCATCAAACAGCTCCTCCATCTATGGATCCCTGGATATACTGCAGCTGCTTCAGTGGCATAGGTACCTCAGGGAGTGGGGGGAACACCAGAGTCATTATGGCAAAGGAAATGGATCCATTCATTGGTGCAGAGGACCCCAACATGCTGGATACTAGTGGCTCCTTTGTTGGGGAAACTGGGGGTATTGTCATTGAAGTATGGTACGGAAGAGGCAGACTCTGCCTTCCATCCAAATCCTCCAATGCCAAGAAATCAGATCCCAATTTGAATGGCAGTACTGTCAGAACTGTATGAGCTATTGGAAAGTGGGTGGAAACATGACCAAATGAGGTAATTGCAGAGCTGGAGAGTGTATCACCCCACGCGCTAGCTGAAGCAGAGAACGTGAAGACCTTACCTCCTCCAAAACAAAGAATTTATGTGCCTGTCTGCTGACGCTAGCCTCCCCAGTATAATGGTATGCACACCACCCTCAAAACTGGGGCTGGAACAAAGAACTGTCTCAGAGCCAAAGGTTCCCTGGACTTAGAAGTTGCTGAGTTGGAAAACATATGAGGTTTGGTGGCCAGAACTGGCAAATCTGGTGGTCTTTTTGCAACTTCTTGTTGTGCTTGAACACACCGCTTCTTCATGGCTGAAACTCATGGAAGGCACACCTTGGGCCTGGAGGAATTACTGACATGCTTATACGCATGCTTCCATGGCTCATAACTAGGCCCTGGGACAAGGTCTGTACTACTGGTGGAACTGGACTGAGTCTACATGGTAGGAAGCACACTTTTGGGGATTCTCAGGCTGTTGTACAGAGGGTATTTCCCAGCCTGGGTCCAATTCTGACCTCCTGGTGACCTCCATGAAGCACTTCTTGCGGCGGAGAGTCCAACCTTCTTATGTATAGCCTGGGAATGAGTGGAAGATACTTCAACTCAATGCAACATGGCCTTCTCCCAAACAGTAAAGGCAACATTGGTGCTAACACTAGTAATTTAGTCCTAAAGACTCAGCAGTCGGTCTGCCCTGCCCTTTGTCAACTGTGATGAAACCATGAGGCAGAGCAAAGGTACATGTGCGGATCAACAGGTAGCACTTTAAAATTCTGCAGCTCTGGACGCACAGTGCATGTGTATAACACTCATTAGAATACAATAGGGACCATCACTTTAAGAAGAATCTATGAGAAGGTAAAGAAAAAATTCTACTGGCCAGGACTACAGAATGATGGTGAAGAATTATTGAAAGTCTTTTGAATTATGACAAAAGAGAGAACCTACAGGACCCCAGAAAGATCCCCTACACTTGTTGCCTGAGATACAAGAGGCCTTTTTGAGGGTAGCAATGGACAATGTGGGCACTTTGTCATGTCCTACCCAAAGGGGGAAGAAATATATCTTAGTAATGGGGGATTTGGTACTAGATAGATATCCTGAGACAGTAGCTCTAACACTGAGGCAGATGAAGAGACAGCAACTGAGCATGTATACAAAGGTTCATAAAGGAGTTAAAAGACATGATGGAAATGGTTCAAACTAACCTTAAAGACAGTCCAGATAAAAGGCCTGGTATGATAAACATACTTGTAAATGCTCTTTTTGAATCAGAGACTTGGTGTCGGTATTAAGCCCTGTGGACAAATACAAAATACTTGAGAAGGCTCTTTTCGTGGCGATGGAGGTAGATGATGATACATACGTTAAAAAGCATCCCACAGCTAGTACATGTAAATAAAATGAGGCTATGGTAAACATGATCTGCTATGTAGAAGGGGAAACTGAGGCACACTACCTCATTGATTTGATGGCTCGATGTTAAACTGACTCACCCTGGAAAGCATGGATCTCTGTAGCGCATTAACACCAGTTGAAAAGGCAGAGGTGTTGTCTGTGCTGCAAAAACACAAAGACGTGTATTCTAACAGGCCAGGAAGGACACTTGCTAACTCAAAATCTTCACAGGAGAGTACAGTCTCATCGCCTCAGACCCTAACATGCCACTGGCAAGGTGCAGGAACAAATTTGTCCAAAAATACAAAGCACATTGGACCTGGAAATAATAAAAGAATCTCACAGCTTTATGGTGTCCCTGCTGGCTTGGTCTCTAAGAAAAACAACACTAAGATTTTGTATTGATTATAGAAAAATTAGTCCTCTTGTAGTACTAGATGGCTATCTCGTTCTTAGAAGTGATGATGTGCCTCATTCCTAAAAAAAATGCCTTGTGCCTAAGCTGCCTGGCTCCAAGTAGCTTGTTTCTGTTTGTGACTCATTAGCATGAGAAAGGCAAGACTTAGCATGCACCCTTGTTGTTATCAATTCCTACTGGCTGGCTCAGGCAGCTCCCCACCTACACTGCTGGCTTTTGTAGATCAGATGCTAAGGCTCCTATCTCTCCCCATTCATTGTATAGGGGTCTAACTACTAATGGTAGATGTAGAACAAAATGTAGGTCCCTTGAATTTAGCTCAGTGCTGTACCCACTGGACCACACAGCATCTTCATCCATTTGCCAATTATCTTTGAGAACCTGTACCAGAAGATACCTATTTTCTCCCACGAAAGCTCATGCGGTAAATAAATCTGTTAGTCTTTAAAAGTGCCACAGGACTCTGTTGTCTGTCTCTCAGTTTTCCTTGACACTGTAGAAGCAAGTGCATTCACCACTTTGTGTTGGTGAAAGTCATACCAAATTTTCAGACTCTTAGCAGTGGTGTTGGAGACATCAGTCACATTGGTGAATTTGTAAATCTTTATCACAAACTCCAGCCTATTGGAAATGTTAAATCCTTTTATTTCTGAATCCGCCCTATATTCTACCCACGTGGGGATGATTAACTGAGCTTTAAGTGGAACGGGTGAAATTTACATGAAATGTGTAATAGAATGAATCTTTTAACAGCAGTTGGCTTTCAGTCATGATAAAGACATTGCTGTTCTCTAATGAGAAAGCCAGTAATAGTTCAAAATTCTCAGACTCAAACAACAAATCAGCTTTAATGCAAACAACAAAAACAAATCTTCCCTTGAGACCTAAGGCTGAGCACAAACAGTAGCCACATGGAGCTTGGAGAGGGAGTTAGGGCTTAAAGTGAAGGCTGCCTTTCATCTTAACTTTGGGAATGTTCAGTGATGGTTGGCCAGATGATATTTAACAATGTATGGCGAAGAGGGTGCTCACCACACACACATGACTTTTAATAGTTTATTAAAGGAAAGGTGAAGCATCAGTTTTAAATTGTACAAAAGGAAAAAAAAAAACCTCATATTGTAAATGTACAATTTACAGAATTACTAGCAAAACCAATCAAGGAGACACTCTCAATACAAAAAACCTATTGACTGCAAACTGAAACCCGCTGGAATCTAAGTGACCTTTGCTGTGTTATACAGTATTCTATAATGTATAACTCAGGGTTCAGTTTTCCACACAGAGGACTGTGAAGCACAAGGTTTCTCTGTAATTATGACTCAAACCATGCAGCATTTGTTATGCTACTGTGCTCTCACAGAACTACAGTGCTGACATGATAATGCAGCCATTCCTGCCCACCCTTGACCTCTTGGGGTAACTTGCACCCTGGTTATGAAGCAGTGATCCAGCACTAAACAGGCTGTTACAATAGACTTCCATCCACAGTTGAGGAATGACTGAATTATCAAGTTAAACATTTTTGGCAACCAAGTCTTTCTGAGAACTGTACATATTTCGAGAAAAATCTCAGCTGTTAAAAGAATGAAAATAATGATTTTTTACATTAGTTTTTCCCTCTGCAAAGGTAAGTACTGGGTGTATATGTTGTTGTTTTTCAAATGTTCTTGTAAAAGAGAAAGCTCCATGAATTTTGCAGTTGCTAACAAAAGCAACTCTAAACCTGCTGTGCTTGAAGTGGGTCAATCTGCTTTGTATCTCAAATGCTACCATTCAAACTCAGAAAGGAAGATTAACATTTTCATGCTGATTTTCAGAGGTGCGTTAATCAGTGGGAGATGTGGGTGGTCAGCATCTCTGAATATCAGGCCAATTTTATACTACAGTAGCAGCTACTAGGCAGAGTCATAAAATCTAAGCATAATGAGATTCCAAATCATTAAAGACACTGAAAATCTCTTATTACAATGAATTAGCTGAGAACTTTTTGGGTTTTTTTACTTTTTTGAAAAATCGTATTTTCTCAAAGAATTACTCTTAATATGCACAGTTAACACTGAAAATGTAGCTGTATTCCATTGTAAGCTTAAGAACTTCACCATCTAAGCACAAATTTCTATGCAGCACATACAGTACTTCTAACTGGCAAAATTAATTTACAAAAATAGCACAAAAGGGTATTTGCAGCATGGAAAGTAGACATTTTTTATATGGTACAGTTAAAATTGCTTTTAGAATGCTAAAGCAATTCCTTCCCCCCGCCTCCCTTGATCTGTTTTTTATAGGAAGGTTGCTGTTTATGTACCTTGAATTGGCAGGGCATGAAATAGGTAGTAAAAACAGCAAAGTGACTACTTGAGAACCATTTGTGTGTTTTACTGAGAATACTTTATTTGCTGGTATAAGTTGCTAAAAATGCACAGAGCAAGTACCAATAGAAAATGTACTGTTTTTGTGTCCCCTAGTGCTATATAAAATGAATGTTACACAGCATCTGTTGGAAAAGTGGCTTCATGGACATCTCTTATTTTATGCCCCATTATAAATAAAAATAAATCTTCTCAAGAGTATAAAATCTGGGTTTATCATATCAGAATCTGACTTTTTTTTGGCAGAGATGCACTTCATTAGCATTCTAACCTCTTTTGTAAGAGTGTTCTGCTCTTCTCTATGCCTATGAGAGGATATCCACGTACCATATTGTTAATCAAATCCAGTGTGTTCAAAAACACATTTCTGCAGCCAAGATGACCTGCTTATAGCATCATTGCTAGTCAGTCGCTGACAGGCATAGGTTTAATAAAAATGGCTAGCTTTTAAAACATAAAAAGGCAAATGTTAAAACAGTTTTAAATTGTACAGCAGAAAAATAAAGTTAAAAAGTTTTTTGTTTTCACTCAATGTTTTCAGAAAACATGTGTAGAACAGTGTTTATTTTGACAGCTGTCTTAACAATTTAAAACTCCTTTCTCATCCTGAAAAAAACATCTGTATAAGGACAGTCTACAGGGATACAAACGATTTTTTTTAGGTCAGCCTTTTCTCAGGTGATTGGATTGGCCAACATTCCTTTGTATCATTAAGAAGGTCCTCTTCTCCTTTTTCACTACAAAATGGGATTGACCTTAATCATTTGGTTAAAAATCAAACCATATCACATCAAAAATGTGGTTTTCATACAAGCTATCACAGTATATAGGCCTCTAGCTCTAAACAATAGAGTTCCAAATTTGTAAAATATCTTCACCAGACTTCAGAACATAGGCATTCCAAATCCCTAGAAAAATGATTAAGAACATCAGTTAACCCATGGTAACAAAACAAAACAGAATCTCAAACAAATGTCAAACAACACTAAGTAAAATCTTACTGAATCGTCCTCAATGATAGCTGCAGAGTCAAAGAAGTCTGGCCTTAATTCAGCTCGTTCTCGTCGGTTTCTTGAAGGTGGCTGGAAGAAGAGATCATTTTAATGAATTGCTCTCTATAGTTAGATAGGAATAGTTCATCATTTAGAATAACATACTAAATTTACATCACCAAAAAATGTATGAACAGAATACACAGAACTTATTGAAGCATGCTATGGCTTCCTCTTGTGAGGTGAGTTTGGGAAAAATTTCTAGATCCTAAAGCCATGTCTACATGATGGGCACTGCAACTGCTCAGCTACGATGCAGTAGTGAATTCTTCATTGACCTAGTTGCATCTACACCAGCAGTTAGGTTGGCATAGCTACAATGCTTAGGGGTGTGAATTTTCACACCCTGGAGCACCATAGCTATGTTGATCTAATACAAGCTCCAATGCAAGAAAGTACTTATGCACACACTTAACTTCAAGTACAAACTCCAGTTGTTTCCAGTGGGATTTAAGCATGTGTGTGAAGTTAAGCACTTGCTTACATGCCCTTCCTGAATAGGGATGTTTTCCAGAATGAAGACGGTAGACTGGGCTTCATGAAATTCTTGCTATACTTCACTTACAAAATTTAGAATTGCAACTACAGTAAATAAATCACTTTTGAAAAAAGCCCCTTAGTACAGCATAGTTGGTCTATCTGTTCCCTTTGGACTTCATCCTACATAATTCAAGTCAATAGGAGTTTTACATTGATTTGAATGGGATCTGGATCAAACCCTTTGTCTCCTATCATAGTGGATTACCCACAAAAGTGATTTAAAAAACTTGCAGTATGAGATGAGTGTTAACAATTCAGCTTTCTGCTGCAGCAATTACATTGTTAGTGACATCATTCCAATCCTTGCAGAAAAGCAAGGTTCTTAAGGCAGGGTTCAACAAAATTGGCTCCCAGCTTGGTGCCAGTGGTTTTATTTTTGGTTGCCTGAGGATACATCTCCACTTCATTTTTGCAGCAGAGCTAGGCGCCAGGCTATAAACCTCAGTCGCCATTGTGACCTGGCACCCAGGTTTTCTTGTCCCGTCTTAAGGCCCAATCTTACAGCACATTGAGCACTCAAAGTTAGATACCTAATTTCAAACACCCAAGATTGAAATTTTGGTTTAAGATTCTTTAGGACAGGTAGGACAAAAGGAGCTTGGCTAAAGTATGCAAAATGCTGAAGATAGCAAAGTGAGAGCTAATCTGTCCTTCCTTTTCCCCATTTTGCATAGTATGAGGCAACCATACATTCAGAATTAAAACGACAGTAAATTCAGAATCAAAAAGAAATACAGTGTAGCCTGTAGTCAGCCAGTATACTGTGACAAAGAGCTCACTGATGCGATTGCTGTTATGGATTTAAAAATATCATTTGTACAACGGAAGTACTTGTACTGCTACTATGATGACTAATTAGCCAAGCATCACAAAAATACAAGGAAAATGACATCTCATGTTTTGGGGGCATAAGCAGATCCCTTGTTGGGAAAGAAAGTTCTCACAACTAGCTAGGTATATTATGGTGAAGTGTTTTTTTCCACCTTCAAGCACCAGGTATTTGTTACAGCCAAGAACAGGAAACTAGAGAGAAAATAGCTGTAGCTGAGTAATAGCGCCTGTGTTTCTATGACCATGGGAACAGTGGGGTCCGTCTTTACAGTTGTTGGTCCTAGGCACCGGGATCTGATGCTCCAGTCACCCCCATCTATCAGGTGCTCAAAAACTAGAAGTGAGGCAGACTATTTTGGGAAGTTGATTTTGTGGTTTCTTCCCTTCTAACTATCCTCACCCATTTAACATTTACTATTATTACTATTAACTATTTACTATTACTAATCAAGTTGTACTGACTAGATCAATGACCATGGTGTCTTCAAACTCTTCATTCATATCCTCTAGCTGACCTCGTGACGACATCATTACATCTTCAAAGATGGGCTCAGCATCATCCTCCATTAGGCCCCGTCTGATTATTAAAGAGAAAAAAACAATGTCAAGACATTTAGCCCTTCCAACCAGGCTTTGTTTACTTCTTTTTTTCTTTTTAATTATAAACAACCAGCCTTCCACCCTTTGTGTGGCACATAATACCCTATGCTGAAAACAAACAAACAAAAAAACATTTATCATGTTAACAACTGAATGGTGTTTAAGGTGTCAAAATAACAATGCCCTCTGAAAGAGTAAGGTAAGAAGTCTGATTTAAGCACATTATAAACATTTAAGATGATGTTACTCACCTTCTGCAATAACTGGGATTCTTTGAGATGAATCCCCATGGGTGTTCACCTTCAGGTGCACATGTGCCTCTTGAGCCCACAGTTCCTTTTTCACCCAAACAGCCCATGGAGAACAGGCCGAAACAGAAGGGAAGGAAGGGTGCAGTGGAAAACTAATATGGGAATGAGTTACTGCATGAAGTGAGTAACATCCCCTTCTTTGAGTAGTGTCCTTATGAGTATTCCACTTCAGATGACTTCCGAACAGTATCCCCAGAAGGAGAAGAACTGAAGATAATACTGCAACACCAAGTGCCTCCTCCGATCTGGTGGCATGGATCAGAGCATGATTTTTTGAAGATGTATGTATTGAAGCCCATGTAGCTACTCTACATAGCTCAGATATTGGCACATTCTTAAGTAATGCTGTAGGTATTACTTGTGACCTGGGGTTCACTGTGATATCACCCTTTGGGAGGAATGAACTCCTGAAGCATCATAACAAATGGCAACACATTGAGATATCCATCTTGATAATCTCTGAGGAGAGATCCTGGACACCTTGGATCTATTCAGGAAGGAGATAAAGAGACCACGTGACTTTCTAAATTGCTTGATCCTATCAAAGTAGAAAGCCAAAGCTCTTCGAACATTCAGGGTATGAAGACAGGATTCCTGCAGAGAACTATGAGGTTTTGAAAAAAACACTGGTAGATGAATGGACTGGTTAAGGTGGAACGTCAACAGAATATTGGTTAAGAATTTAGGGTGTTGCCATAAAGACACTTTGCCCTTGAAGAATATCGTAAGAGGGGAGGATCTGCCACCAAGGCAAAAATGTCCCTGAGCCTATTGGCTCATGTGATATCTATTAAAAAGGCCATTTTATAGATAAATGGAACAGAGAACAGGTTTCCATAGGTTAAAATGGAGGACCTGCAAGATAACTGAATTGCAAATTCAGGTAAGGGTGGGGGAAGAGATTCCTCAAGTTTTAATAAACCTAGACAATAATGCATGAGCAAACAGAGAATACTTCACTGAACAGATAAGCTCAAATTCTTCAGATTTAACACATAATCCAGGATGTCCGAAGTGTGACTCAGACAGGAGGTACTGATGAAAACACTAATGGAAGAATCGCTTCAATTCTGTGAGTAAGCAGTATGGGTTGACTTTCTACTGTTCAGTAATACCTGTTGTACTTACATAGAGGAGGAGGATACTAACCCTGTGAACCATTGAGGATCCATACCCTGAGGTGGAGGACCATTAGGTTAGGTTGGGATGGGATGAAATACACAACCCACATCCTGTGACAAGAGGAATTATTGGGAACTGGAGCAATGACTGGACACATAGGTGAAACAGGTAAAGGTACTGCGCTTGTCTTAGCCTGGTTGACAATACAAGAATAACTTGGGCGCTGTCCTGTCTGATCCTGTTCTTCCATTTTAGTATCGTGGTGTTGGAGGAAACATATAGAATACCTTCTTCCAAGGCACAGACTTGCTCCTGAGCAGGAGAGAGGGCACTTATTATTTCTGGAGATGGCAAAGAGTTCCACTACCTTTGGAATATGCTCTGAAGAATTTAGGTGCATAGCTCCCCTTCAAAGTCCTGGGAGAAGTGCCTCCTGAGGTGTTCTGAATACCTCCAAGGTAGACTGCTGAAATTGGATTCTGATGAGTTATCTACTAGGTCCATATTCCATGACTTTGGTACACAGGGAGAGGGATCTTGCACCCTGGCTAGCTTCTCCTCAAACATCTCCTCCTGTGATGGTGGATGGGCTGGTTGGGGAGAGGGATGTACAACTCTGGCCTCCTCTAACATGGTACTGGTGGCCTGGCCAATTGTTGCCAATAAGGAGAGCAGGGGTCCAAGTACAGCCACTGGGGGAAACCAAGTGGAAATGGGGGGGTGGCATGCAGGGTTATCAATGACCCCTGATAATGGGTGTGATCTCTGCAACTGTCAGAAGTTGGATTCCTGAAGGGATATACTGGAGAACCCTAAACAGAAATAGAGGAGACTGGAAGTCTTCTTCATACTCCTCCATCTTGTCCAATGAAGGAGTACTCACAGAAAGTGGTGGAGAGTACTGCAGTACTGGAGGTGGTTGATTCGGAGATGTGAGTGTCTGTACCAAGACACACTCAGTACCCATGAGGAGCAGGGACTCTGGTTCATATATCTAAATTCTTGTGGTACAACGTAGGGGATCAGTACTGATACTGTAGCTGAGCACACAGTCGTTGAAGCCAATGGTACCTTTGATGGCGTGCGGACTGAAGTAGATGCTGATGGTGTCTGGCACTGTTGCTTGCTTGGTGCTGAATGCACAGGTACCAATAGCTGGGCTGGGCTTGACAGTGCCAGTCCAGAGTGTCTACATTTGCCCTCCTTGTTGATGGTATATCGAGGCCCAATAGGAGCCATGTCTCTCCTTTAAGCTTCCAGACTTTGCCATCACACCAGTAAAAGAGGAGTCCTTCAACTCAACAGCACTGAGTTGAGAGGTTGAGGCTATGGAGACTGTAGATCTCTCTTGGGCTCTTTTGGAGCTAGCTCCTTAATGAGAGAGTCTGTGCTCCTTTTTTAGAAGTCTTCGCCTTCTTAAAGGAAGGCTGTGCTGAGGATGAAAGTAAGCTAGATCTGTCCAGAGATAGATCTCTGGGTTGGGGGTTGTCTCCTGACCTGACTAAGAACACTACTTTTGTCCAGCTTCTATCATCAATAGTGAGAGTTTAATTAATCTCCCTGTTCTTCCCTGCCCTGGACTTGAGGGCTAGGGAGAAGTTCCACTTATAAGGAGATGTGGGATTCCCTCAAACAAAAAGATGCACTTAAGAGTGGCCCTCCTCACCAATCTAGTCTCTAAGCAGGAGAGGCACATTTGAAGCCTGCAATGAAAACACGACTCCTGGAGGGAAAAATCCAATCTATCTATCTAACTATAACAATACTAAGAATTGACCATACTAACTCTCTTAACTGTAAAACAAAGAAAAGCCAGGGCATGCTCCAGGTGCACAACCAGGTCTCCATCTAAGGTTGAGGTCATTGAGAAAAAACTATATAGGCCAGTCTGAGGAGAGTAGGATGCACATGTGTGTCGAACAGACGTAGCTAACTGAAAATCTCTGATTAAAGGCTTGAGAGGTGCATGCACAGCGGGAGTGGAGCACGCATAGGGACACTAATAAAAGAATTAAACCTTAAAACAACTCTCCGAGGCCAGCAAATGGTGACAGACTCGTTTTACAATACAGCAAGCAAGTAAAGAAAGGCCACATGACTTGCGCAGTCTCACAGTAAATCAGTGGGAATGATTCCCACACTAAGGGCTTGATCTTGTAAGGTGCTGGGGACCCTGGTCCCAATCCAGAAAAATACTTCAGCAAATGATTATGCATCTGAGTGATCCTATGGACTTGGATGCAAGTATTCTTATGCGTAAAGTGCTTTGATGGTTGGACCCAAAGTGATCAGTGCTTTGTAGAGCTGAGTGCTAAACCTTAGCCCAGGCTCCCACCATTGATGCATATTGTAACTTCATAAAGCTGTTCGTGTGCTCTTACTTAGACCTGTAAAATGTTAGACAAACCCTAATAAAATAGCAACTACACAGGGCAATTCCATCATTAACAGATTCAGTTGGGCAAAATTATTCATTGCCAAAAGGATCCGAGCTGTTTGAACACTCACACTGC
Organism: Pelusios castaneus; assembly: GCA_007922175.1. Taxonomy (NCBI): domain Eukaryota; kingdom Metazoa; phylum Chordata; order Testudines; family Pelomedusidae; genus Pelusios; species Pelusios castaneus. Next base: position 20,495,911 of record ML685789.1, on the reverse strand, counting down.
ATGCCTTACACCACTTCTCCCTTTCATGTAGTTCATTCCTGTCCTGTCTTTTCGGTTTAAATCTTCTAGCTTCTGCTGGCCCAACCAAGATATCTGCATCTGGGGACTAAAACATATAGATCAGCATTACTAACCCAGTCACAGCACTTATTTTGGATTTATTTTTAGATATCACCTCAGTAAATTACTTGTTAGATCTGAAGATTTTATGCCAAACTCTACTGAAAAACAGCTAAACTCTCAACTTTATAAAAAATGGCAAAAATTGGCTGTAATCCTAAATGTTTATTTTCCAAAAGTACCTGTTGCATCAGATCCTACTTACTAGTGAGGGTAGGTATGTATGTTAACACAAACAAGAAAATGTAGAGAGGATTGGGAAAATTTTAAATGTGTGCACAGAGGAACGTGGTAGAGAGGAGGAATAGAGTGGGTGGGGGAACAGATCATATATTCTGTTTGCATTGCGCTACATTGGCAAACCAAAGTTTCTATGAACTCAGTTTCACTGACTAGCGTGGTCTGGCTGCCTTGTACAGCTATAACCAGTGAATCTGGCTATAAAAGTTAAAACAAACGATGTACAATTGATATTACATATCTTCAAATGATCAGAAATATCACGTAGCAGCATTCTCACAGTTTCTTGTTCAGTGTTCACATACCAACTTTTAAATTAAGATAACCAAGGAAATTCCTGGACAAAACCTACAAATCCCCAGAGTTAACATCAGTAGTTTAGGGTACAATAAGTTCCAGGCATGTAAAGATTTATAAGCTCAGGAAAGTATGTTGAACTTAAAAGAAATGCAAACATTTTTCAAGTTATGAAAATGCACAGTTAGGGCAGCCAAACAACCTTAACTCTGCCCTGTAGTGCTGAAAAAAAATGCCCCACGTCTTTAAAAATCACTTAAAACTAATCTAGAGCCACAAACACTAAAATGCCTTAAAAATAATCATATTGTTATTATATTGGGTAATTTCAGCATCCTTGTAATGTATTTTTCCCTAACTTATGAATATGCAATCTTTACCTTTGTTTTAACATAGTTTTTTTTTCTGAGAATCTAAAAAATGATACTGACGCAATTTATACCAAGCTAAACCATGGGACTACCAGGCAAGATTTTTTCCCCCCAAAATAAATGCTGCAAATGTGAATCCATGAATGTGCTGTGTAAGTGCTTCTGCTAATCTCAACTATTTTGTTTAGTATGTGTTTCCTGTTCAGTACAATACATCTGATCCTAACAGCTTGGTACATACTTGTGTAAAAAATCTTGTTCAGATCCATGTTCTGACTCATGCTCTTGAATCTGCTCTCCCATTTGTCTAGTGTTCTCTCTTAATACAGTTGATGTGAGCTGTGGTGGTTGCAGAGCCCCTGGAGTTTGAATGGTGTCATTCCTGTTTAGCCATGAGCCTTCTAGACTCTCATCTATAAAAAGATGAATTACATTTAGCTAATTACATTAGACAGTGAACTTATTCAGCACAATATTACCATCATTCATAACTTATTCAGGCCAATTTTAAAACAGCATATTTACCAGCAGCACATATAGCATGAAAGTATAAGCTTTAGAATGCATATACAGTACTAATCCAGGACTTTAATTTATGTATTTGTTCACTGGTACATTTTGATACTGCTCATTACCTCAGTTGGAGCAAATCCTGCAAAACTAAGTTTGCAAATTTTACACTTTAAAGAGGAAATCTGGATTAATCTCCAAGAAGTTTAATGCCCAGCTGTAATTTAATTTTATATTAGTATTGAGAAGGAAGGATCTTAACTCCTTCTTGCCAATGAAGAATTAGGAACAAGATTTACTCCCATCTTTCAATTACCAGATATATCCGACAACACTTCAACCTCAAAACAACAACAATAATAATCAAATACTTGTATTGCAGCGGTGCCTAGAGACCCAGGTGCTGTACATACACATAGCAGAAAGATGGTTCCTAACCTCTACAATCTATTTAGAACATGAAACACAACATGTGGATGTAAGAAAAATATGAGGGGAAGCACAAGAGAAGGGTGGAAATCTGGCCTTAGATGGATCATTAAAAACTTTGGTGGAAGTGGAGTGAGCATAAGCTAGAAAGGAGAGTCTCTAGGTGGAAGAGGAGGAAAAGAACTACAGACAATACATTAAAGGAGCCTACAGAGGAAAAGAAGGGAGATGGGGTGGGAGCTGAAGATGCAGCAGAATCAATCACGAGGGTTTGTTTTTTTGTTTTTTCTTTTTAAACATGGGAGAGACTAAACTAAAGGATGCTTGCCACGGCTGGCCTTAAAGATGGGCAATGTGGGCAGCCATCCTGAGCAAGGTGCATGGGGGATGCCATTCGAGTGCCACAATCTGGCAGATCTTGGCTGCCGGAGCTGCGGTGAGTGTGGGAAAGCCCACAGCTGGAGTCTGTGGCCAGCTAGCTGGGGAGCAGGAAATGCCACCTGGAGATGCCAGTCTGGCAGAGAGGGACAGGCAGCAGGGCTTGCCCCTATGAAATCAGTGGGGCAGGCCCTGGGTCCCCCTTCCTGCGAGCATGGTGTTCAGGGATGTTTGGCTTGCGAAGCCCTCATGCTCAGAGACTCCTGCCTGTGCAGCTCGAACTGAGTAGCTGGAGATTGGCAGCTTCTGGGCAGGCACCCAGTTCTGAAGGCAGCACTGTGGCCAGCAGCAGTGAAGAAATAAAGGGTGGCAAGATATGGTAGTGTCACCCTTCTGCATTACTACTGGGGGAATTCATATGCAAATCTGACACCATTAGCTTGGGTTTGATTAGAGAAGCGGGTTGGTTTTCTAGTTTTAAAAGGTGATTTTCCCCTCTTTAAACCTCCCCATCTTCTTCTCTGTTGTTCCACACTGTTGAATCAGAATTACCTTGCTTGATTTGCTGAAATAATCTGAACTGACCTTGTGACTTACCCTTCACTGCATTTATTTATTCCCTTGCACACTAAGTTTTCCATTTTAAGTGTCTGACAAAGTAGGATTCTGCCCACAAAAGCTCATGCAATAAATAAATTTGTTGGTCTTTAAAAGTGCCACAGGACTCCTTGTTTGTTTTGCTGAACTAGACTAGCAGAACTTACCTAAAGTATTTTACAATTTCCTTCTCCCATCAGCTGTGATAGTGACATGTGCCTCAGGTTTAAGTTGAACTGTTCATCTGGACAATCTTCGGAATAATTTTGTGGACAGCCAAAGAAACAAGTTTTCATACCAGTATCCTTGAAATTCGAAGGTGGCTCACCTTAGTGCAGTAGCTGAAGTTCTTCGAGATGTGTGTCCCCGTGCCGCTCCATTTCAGGTGCATTGATGCGCCCCGCATATTCGATCGGAGGTTTCTCGCAGCAGAGCCCCTGGAGCCAGGTGCGCTACAAGCCACTCGAGCCAGCTTCTAATAGCTTTAACAGCTCTTGTGTGGCTCCTACCCTTCAGTTCCTTCTCAACGGCGGAGCATTCTCACCTGCCTGTATGGTTTCATTCTCAAATACTCCAAAGTAGAGGGGAGGAACGGTGGGTAGTGGAGCAGCACGGGGACACACATCGTGAAGGACTTCGACTACTGCACCAAGGTGAGAAACCTTCATTTCTTTTTTGAGTGGTGTCCCTGTGGCTCCACTTCAGGTGATTACGTAGCAGTTTCCCCATCATTGGCGGAGATCTTCGTATTTATTTTATTGGGTGGATTTTAATATGGCCAATCCTACTGCTGTGTCACATTTTGCTGCTTGCTCGACAGTGTAGTGTTTTATGAAAGTATCAGTGGCAGCCCATGTAGTGGCCTTGCAAATATCTAGGCTAGGGACATTGTCTAACAATGCTGTTGAGGTGGCAAGTGATCTGGTGGAGTGTGTTCTTATGTTGTCAGGTGGATTAGTTCCAGATCGTGTATAGGCAGTGCTGAAGCACATGGAGATCCATTTGGACAATTGTTGCTTCGAGATTGCGTTTCCTTTTGAGTGTTCAGCAATGGAGATGAAGAGTCTAGAATATTTTCTAAATGGTCTACTTCTGTCTAGGTAGAATGCGATTGCACATCTAACATCCAAGGTATGTAATGCAGCCTGTCTGGTGTCGGTGTGTGGTTTTGGGTAGAAAGTGGGGACATTAATTGTTTGATTTAGGTGAAATTTTGATGTTATCTTGGGGAGGATCTTTGGATGTGGTCTGAAAATACTTTGTCTTTGTGGAAGACCGTGTATGGGGGATATACCATGAGTGCTGCCAGTTCACTGATAAGTCTTGCTGATGTTATGGCTATTAGGAAGGCAACTTTCATTGACAGGTGAATTAAGAAACAGGATGCCAAGGGTTCAAAAAGGGGTCCTTGCGATAGCCTGGTGGACTAGCTTAAGATCCCATGCCATGATTGGGGGTTTTATCTCCGGGTGAATGTTGTGCATACCAGTCATGAATCTCTTCAGTATCAGGTTTGTGAATACAGTTTTGTTCTGCACTGGTTCGTGAAACATAGAGATCACTGCTAGGTGTACCTTGAGGGTATTCACTGAGATCTGTGTTTGTTTCAGCTCGAGCGATAGTCCAGCATAATGGTATAGATGCTGTGTGCAGGTCTGTGTTCATGCGCTGGCACCATATAGGAATCTCTTCCATTTTTGAAGGTAAGTTTTCCTGGTGGCAGGTTTTCTGCTGTTGAGGAGAATATGTTTGACAGGCTCTGAGCACTGTAATTCTATCCCTTTGAGTCATTCAGAAGCCATGCGGTGAGGTGAAGTTTGACGAGTTGTGTTTGTGTGATCTGCTGTCCGTTCTGCAACATGAGATCTGGTATTATTTGAAGAGCAATCGGTGGTGCCATCGACATCTTCATCAGGTACGTGAACCAAGTTTGTCTTGGCCACACTGGCGCTATCATTATTATATTGGTCTAGTGTTGTCTTATTTTGTGGAACATTGGTATGGGCGGAAAAGCACATAGAAGGGCCTTGTCCCATGTTATTAGAAATCCATCTCCTAGGGATCCTTTGCCCACGGCTGCTCTTGGGCAATAATTTTTGCATTTTGTGTTCACAGGCGTTGCGAACAGGTCTATCTCTGGGTACTCCCAATGTTGAAAAATTTGATGGAGGACTCCGTCGTGAAGTTCCCATTTGTGTTTCTCCCTAAATCTCTTGCTTAGTGCATCCACCATGCTGTTTTGATCTCCCGTTAAGTATATTGTTGACAGCAGGATGTTTTGAGAGATACACCAATTCCATAGCTTGATTGCTTTCGCACAGAGGGACTGTGATCGTGTCCCACCCTGTCGGTTGATATAGTACATGCATGCCACATTGTCAGTCCTTATCATTACCATTTTCCTGCTATGTAAGGGAGAAAGTGCTGGCATGCATTCCGGACAGCGCATAGTTCTAGTAGGTTTATGTGTAGCGCTCTCTCTTGTGTTGACCACCTGCCCTGTGTAGGTGTGCTCCCCACCCAATTAGTGACGCATCCATAGTCAATAGCATGGTTCACTTTGGAGGTGTAAATGACATGCCTCTGAGGAGCCTTTGGGGGTACATCCACCACATTAGAGAATTTTTTATGTTTTTTGGCATTGATATGAGTTTTTGAGTCGAGTGTTTGTGGGGTTTGTAAATCCGCCTAAGCCACAGTTGCAGAGGTCGCACATGCAGCCTTGCATTCTGTACTACATTTGTGGTTGCTGCCATGTGTCCTAAAAGCTGCAGACATGTCATTATCAGGAGAGTAGGGCTGATTTGAATGGTATGTATTATATTTTGTATGGTGTCGAACCTTTCCCCTGGCAGATACATCCTGGCAGAGATTGTGTCTATACAGGCGCCTATGAAGTGAAGTTCTTGAGCAGGTTGAAGTGTGCACTTTTTGTAATTTATCATTAATCCTAGTAATTGTAATAGGCTTACCGTTACTTTGAGTGCATGAAGAGCTGATCTACAGGAGTGGGTTTTTATCAGGCAATCATCCAAATATGGGAAAACTTGTTATTCCCAATGTGCGTAAGTGCGCCATCACTGTGGCTAGTACTTTTGAAAATACTCTCAGTGCAGTAAAAAGACCAAAGGGCAGGACTGTGTACTGATAATGTTTGTTTTGAATTGAGAATCTTAGGAATTGCCTGTGTGCTGTGTGTATCGAGACATGAAAATAAGCATCCTGAAGGTCGAGGGAAGCCAACCAGTCCCCATGATTCAACACAGGAAGTATTGTGGGGAAGGTTACCATCTTGAACTTTTGTATCTTGATGTGTTTGTTCAGCCTTTTGAGGTCCAATATAGGTCTCCATCCTCCCGTCTTCTGGGTGAGAAAGTACCGGGAATAAAAGTCCTTTCCTGTGTATTGGGGTGGGACCTCTTCTATTGCTCCAAGCTTCAGGAGTTTGCTCACTTCCTCCAAAAGGAGCTGTTCGTGAGAGGGGTCCCTGAATAGGGACGGGGAAGGGGAATGGGATGTAGGTTTTGAAGTGAAAGGGATTCTATACCCACAGCTGATTATTTCTAGCACCCATTTGTCAAAGGTGATGTTCTTCCAACGATGATAAAACAGGCGCAACCTGTTGCTGAAAAGTGGAATGTTCGTAGTGATGATTTCCTGAACTGTGATGAGGTGGTCATGGAAACCCTCGACCAAAGCTTCAAAATTGCTGCTTAGGAGGGTCTGTCAGAGTTAGGGTGTTGCTGATGCGATTGTCTACATCATTGTTGTTATTGCTGAGGTCTGGTTCGGGTGTTGTTGTACCTCCTGCTGTATTGGAAAGGTGTATATCTATAGTTACATGGTTGATACCTACTATTTCTCCGTCTTGTTGATGTTGGAGCATAGATACCCAGTGTACAGAGGGTCGCATGAGTCCTTTAATGTATGCATTTCTTCATTTGTCTTTTTAGCAAAAAGCTTCATCTTGTCGAATGGCATATCCTCAATGGTCGCCTGCAATTGTTTCGGGAATACCACTGACTGCAACCACAAAGAACTGTGCATGACCACTGCTGGGGCAATGGTTCTAGAGCTGTGTCAGCCACGTCTAATGAAGCCTGCAGTGCTGTCTTTGCCACTAAATGACCCTCTCTGATCAGCGAGTTGAACTGCTGTTTTCTCTCTTCTGGTATGCAATCAATAAAAGTCTGAAATTTTTGTGCAAGTGTCACGGTCATAGCTAATGTTGGAAGCTGTTTTTGTTATAAACTATCAGCTGAAGGAATGTTCCTCTTACTTTGACAATTACTTTGATGTTGGACTATTTATCAACTCTAAAATGATCTTTCTGCCTTTGAGTACGTCCATTATTCATCTAGTAATTCACATTCATCTATACAAGATTTTCTCTATTGGCTATCTGTACTGTAAAGAGATTTTGGTAGCCTCCCCTGCATGAATTGCCTGGAACTAAAAGACCCACATCTTCTTGGGATTGGAACTCAGTATTTACATGTCCTATGAAATCACGATTTGAGCCTTAATGGAAGGCTCCTTCCACCATATATCCATGAAAATTGCTCTCACTAACTGAGTTTCACCAAGATCGAGCCATTAATCTGTCAGCGCTTTGTTTAGGCCTCACAATTTACCAGAAGAGGTTAGACTGCCCAACCTAGGGGTCAGTCCTAAAATATACCTTAAGAAAGGGCTGTCTGCCTCCTTTCACCCTTCCTGGTCATCAAGGTTGCTTGTGGTTGACTCAACCACTGATGAAACAGACCAGTCTTACAGCTGCTCTAAACAGGGTGAACTTATAATTATTCCCTTCTGCCCTAGCATGCTCCATACAGGCTCTTTGTTGCAATTTGGAAAGGATTAAGCCTTTTTGTAAATCCTCTGGATAATATGTGAATATATAAACTAACAGCTAATTTCTACTCAAATTCTGAAAACCTGCTCTGACTTTCCATGTGTGAGAGAACCTGCAGGTTTTAAAATTTATTTAATCAATACAAAAACTGCCTTCACAGCAGGTGTCTAAATGAGAGTCAAGGCAGTTACACTCTTATCAATTTCATCTTTAGATTTGATGCCCATTTTGGGAAAGACTTCCTGCAAGCATTGTTTACAAAGGGACATTTACTGTTGGCTTGACACTTCCCACCTGAGTTCGCTGTATCTTTGGAGTCTTTCAATGGCATTGGAGTAAGTGGGAAAAAAGGGATGGGTGAAGCTCAGGATGTGAGCTCCCTATACAGTTATGTATGAACATGTAGATCCTTTATTAAAGCATGTCCCATTGGACACTGTTTTCTAGATGGCTCTGTACCAGCAATGAACATGCAATGCACAAATATGCCTTAATATGGCCAGTCATCTCAAACGAGTGATTAGTCATCTCTCTCTGGAGTGCTACTAAATTTAATATTTTTGTTCTTTTTACCATGTTCTCATTTATTCTACGTTTTGCTGAAACGGCATTCTGTGTCAGAATTTAGAACTTGGGTTTTTGTGGGAACCCTAGTGACAGAGTGTCAGTTCCAGATTGGGACAAAGGTTGAAAAATAAGGGGAACAAAGCAGTAGGGCTAATTGTATACTATCTCCAAACTAATACCAAGTGCTTTTCATGGTACTGGATCTGCAAATCTCAGCAAGTATCTCCAAGAGTGTGGATCTGTCTAGGCAATTTAAAAAAGAAACATAAAATTCTACAGTAATTTGTAAAACAATGTTTTTTCTTCATGCACTGTGTATATGTATATCTCAGTGTCAACTACAAAGCCACACAGAACTAAAGGAAGAGAAGAAAGGTTAATTAATTTATAAAGTAGACCTGTCCCTACATCCTGTAATGGAAAGCCATACATACCCTCCACTCTTTTTTTGTGAAGTGGAGGTCGTCCTTTCTTATTCCTCACTGAAGAGGCCTTGCTACTACTACTTCCACTGTTCACAGACATCCTGTCATCTTCGCCCCCAGTAACCAGTGAATTTCTATAGGAAATTAGTGGAAGCCATACATCTTCCCTCCTTTCCATCATCTGTTCTGTCAGAAACTTCTCCAAGTATGTGTGACTGTGAAAACAGAAGACAATGTGTAAAACAACATCACTGTGCATCATTTCCCCTCTACCCAACCCCTTCTTCGTACATTTATCTTGAGGCCCTAAAGATATTCCACGCTGTTTCTTCCTATTTTAATCCTACAAACAAACACTGACTGAAGATGGCTCAATAAAATTTTCTTCAAAGCCAGTTAGAACAGCTGCTTAACTGTCTACAAGCGTTCCCAGAGGAACAATGCTAAGTGCCCTTTCCCTCATAAAACACCCATAGTGGTCTGAAACGATCCATCACATTTATACTATACCTGAATGCTATTTCTGTTCTCAATCCCCAATACAGTATATATATATGATCTGGTAGCCATTAGATCTCCACCAGCTATAAGATTTTGTTCATATTCTTGTGCATGTTAGGCTTTTATTTGTCTCTCTTTTTCAATTATTTAACCATACAATCTAAAACCACCAGTAATATTAATATGATAATTCATACAAAAAACAATGTTAAAAAAGCATTGAAAAGATTGCGAAGTCAAGAACTCAAAAGTTACAAAACCCCATAATTAAGGATGCCCGTGCAACATTAATCTTGTCCTTTTAAGCAAATGCATTATGATACAACCTTTAACTAAATGATCATTTAACACAACACCCTGGGATGTGTCACTGGCAAAAAGAATCAAACCCAAGACTTCTGGAGTTAAAAGTATGAACTCCTAATGCCTAAGCTACACGACCCAGCTGAGTAGTCAGGAGGACGTTACATTAAAAATAAGCATAGAAGGTGAAAAGAGAAAACAAATGACCACTCATCTAGCACGAAGTCAAGAAGTTAAGAACAAAATTAATCAAGACACCAAAGGAAGTGAATACATTTTTTTAAGTGCCTATCCACCAATGCTTGTAGCTTGGATAATGAACAAGAGGAACTGGAATGGCTCATTTATGAGCATAAATTCAACCTAGCTGGTATTACAGAAGCCTCATGGGATGATTCACATGACTGAAATGTTAAAATCACTGGTTATAACTTATTTAGGACAGAATAAGCAGACAAAAAGAGAGAACTCTATATAAAAAACTGCATCACCAGTTTGAATCACTGATGATTTAGAAGAAAGTAATCTTGAATGCTTATGGCTCAGTGTTCTAACAGAGAAAGCACTGGATGGTGTCTACTAAAGATCACCAAATCACACAAGAGAACAGGATGACTGGTTCTTTATGCACCTAAGGAACAAAAGCTACATGATTATGTGGGACATCAATGTGAGTGCCATGCTGGAGGTCTCATGCTGCCAATACTAATGCACCCACAGAAAAATTCTAGATGTAATTTTAACTATAATTATAGACTATAGATAAATTTCCGAATTCAAGAAGTGTGGAATCCAGCAAAGGGAAATTCTACATCACACTTTGGCTTGTAGCTTAGGTACAAGTAAATATGATTTGATTACATTTGTTATGTTCAATAGAATAAAGACAAAATGAGTCACACACACACAGTGCTTTAAAAGGACCAATTTCAGAAAGCTGAGAACAACTGATGAGACAAATCAGTGCACAAAAAATTAAATAATAATTGGGAATTATTTAACACTATTTCAATAGATGTCTAAAAAGGTCACATTTTAGAAAGAGACACACATTCCTTAGAAACATCAATCAGGGTTGGGGGAGAGTGAAATCAATTATAAAATATAATTAAATGTACATGTAACTACTGGAACAAAGGGGAAGTTGATAGTAATGAATATAAATCTGAAGCTAGGAATTCTAGATAAGTAATAAGGGAAGCAAAAGTACATGAGAAGAAATACGTGATCAGCAGAGTTACAAACATTAATGAGGTTTTTTTAAAGCATTTTAAGAGCAGAAAGAATCCTAACAATATTACTGGTCCATTACTAGATGGAAATAATAATGGTGCAAGGCATTAAATATTTCTGTTCTGTATTTGGGAAAGAGCCAGGTGATGTAGTCACAACAAATGATAAATACTTTCCACTCCACTAGTGTCTCAGGAGGTTGTTAAAAACTAGTCATTTTAAAGTCAGTAGATACAGACTGCTTGCATCCAAGACTTTTAAAAGAGGCTGTGGAGCCGTCTGGTGCATAAACGCTGATTTTTAGTAAATCTGGGAACAATGGGGATGTTCCAAAGGAATAGTGGGAAGCAAGTGTTGTTATACTATTTAAAAAGGATGAATAGGATGACCCAGATAATTATAGACCTTCCAGGCTGACATCAATGCTGGTCAAAATGTAGGAACAGCTGATATGGAACTGAATTAATAGAGAATTAAAGGTGGGTATTATAATTAATACCAATCAACAAGAGTTTATGGAAAATAGACCACGTTAAACTAACATGGTAATTTTTTGGTGAGATAAGAAGTTTGGTTGACAAAGTAATAGTATTAATGTAATAGACTTCTGTAAAGCATTTAATTTGGTACTGCACACAATTTTTGATTAAGAAACTAGAATGATACAAAACCAATGTGGCACTTATTAAATGGATTAAAAGCTGGCTAACTGATAGGTCTCAAAAGGTAATTGCAAAAGGAATCATCACTGCACAGGTAAGTTTCTAGCAGAGTCCTGCTAATTGCTATTCAACATTTTAATCAATGACCTGAAAGAAAACGTAAAATCATTACTGATAAAATTCTCAGAACAAAGACGGGGGGAGTGGCAGTAACAAAGAACAGAAATCACTGAGGAAATGTGACCTGGATGCCTTAGTGAGCTTGGTTCCATCAAACAGCATGCGTTTTAATATGCCCAAATATATAAAGCCATACAGCTATGAACAGAGAACAGAGAATTACAGGATGGAGGACTTTAGCCTGGGAAGCACTGACTCTGAGGCGATGGGATAATCAGGTGAACTAGAGCTCCCAGTTTGACCTCATGCCAAAAAGCACTAACATGACCCTTGAATGCATGAACGTTTTTGCTCTTTGAATCACTTCATTTGTTCCTCCATATCCTTCACCCTGCATATCAAATTCAGCCTTCCTGGTCTAGCCTTCAGGGTCAACACCACTCTTTCCTGTCCAGATCTACATCAATGCTTAGGCAGCAACTGAGTCAGAATTTTGTGGATTGCTGGGGAGGCTTAAGCTGGGACATAGAGACTAAACACCTTTGTGGATCTGGGCCTAACGCACAGATCCTGTAAACATACACATGCTAAAGAGTAAGCTTCAAGCACTGATTTCAGTGGGACTACTCATATGCACAAGTGTAGAAACAATTGAAAGCTCAGACCCTTTGATTGCCAATACCTTAGAACATACAGTTTAAACATTCACCACAGTGATGAATAATACAGTTTAACAAAACCCATAAACAAGGCAACAGAGCATCACTTACACAGTCTTTTTGTCCTGCCGCAGGAGTTTAGAAGAAAATTCGCTAAGGACTTCAAGGAAAGCAAGGTTAGGAGGTGGATATTCTTGTCCTTTTTGATTCTGGTATTTGAAGGCAAATTCTATGCCATCTCTATGGTAAAGAAAAATGTAAATATTTATAGCCTGTGACAATTTCCTGTACTGCTATAAGCTATTTATTTTTTTTAAGTCTCAAATATTTTTAGTTTTAGTGTCACAAATACTAAATACATATTATGTTTTTAAATAAACAGAGGGAGGCCAAAGAAACTTTTTAAATTCATAAGATTTTCAGTGATGCATCAAACACATACAATAGGCATCTGTGGATTTTCTTCTTTCCTTCTCTTCTATCTTTTAATCTAACTTTGGTTTTCCCCTCTTCTCTTTGTCATATTTTCTTTTTCTATCTATATATTGTACTTTTCATGTTTTCTGCCTCTTTTTCTATGTTCACTTCTTTCCCATGCTCCTGAAAACAGCCTGTCAAATTAAAACTAGTAAAATGCTAAACATTTTAGAAAATATTTCTAAAATTACTCCAGTAATTCAATTTAGTACATTAACTAAAAACATTTCTCTCTTTTACATACAGTACTTAATAATTCTGTTCATAATGGGAATACATTATAACCTTTAGCTATAGAAATAAAAGTGAAATATATTGTATTTTTATTTATATATTATACACAAAAAAGCTACATTAAAAGAACATTATTAAGGTTGCAAAGACAAGCACTAAACAATTGGGAAATGCCATTTATTAAGGTTGTCTTTGCAACCTTAATTGGGACTCATTTGTATATGAATAGTGGTCCAGCCTTTAATTACATAATCCCAGGACCCCAGCTTCATTCACTGCAGATACCCAGCATGGACATTTTTAGCCAAAATGGTTAAAGTATGGCAAAACTGAAAGCAACAGTGTTTAAAAAATCAACTTAGCACAAAAATGTAGGAGAACTGTATGTGGAAATTCCCTCTTCACACCTAATTAAAACACTCTGTAGTGAAGATGGGCAGTGTGACCCTACAGGTCTAGAAAAGGAAAAGAAGATTTCCCTCTTCCCAATGAGTGAAAACATTTGCTTATATAGCTTAGGGTTGTTCTGAGGTAGTGATCTTTAAAACTGTAAGATAATAAAGCTAATTTTAAAAGATAATTTAAATGTACCCATTTTTCCTAGCCTTGCGAACCAGATATCCAGTGTAGTTGTAACTGTCGGTCCCATGATGTTATTGAGACAAGGTGGGTGAGTTAGTATCTTTGGCTATGTCTACACTGGCAAGTTAGTTTGAAGGAGGCTTAATTCGAACTAACTAAAGCCATGGCTACACTAGGCTTTAGTTAGTTCGAATTAAGGGCTTCCTTAATTCAAGCTAATAAATTCGAAGAGGGCTTCAGAAGTAAGGCTTTAATTCAAACTAACTAGTTCGAATTAGCCAATGTGGCCAAGTTAATTTGAACTAATTTCTTAGTTCGAACTAATCGGCCATTGAAATGAATGGGGATCGCTAATTCGAGCTAACTTTTTCTAGTTTGAATTAAGCTAATTTGTACTAACTAAAATTAGTTCGAATTAGTTAGTTCAAATGAACTAATTCGAACTAATTTTAGCAAGTGTAGACATAGCCTTTTATTGCAGAAGTTGGTCCAATACAAGTTATTACCTCACTCATTTTGTCTCTCTGAACCACACAGTTAGATAAAAGAAACAATTCTTATTTTAGAAATTAAATCTCAAAAACATTTATTATTTTTTTAAAAAGTAAAATATGTGATTTCTGATGAATCCATGATGATGTAGCATAAAGTCTCATCAGCACTTGTTTGGAATACTGCATAACTCACATATGGCACTGAGATACATGTGCAACAAGGCCAGCTCAATCTCATGATGATAAGAACTTTGGATCTCACAACATCATCATGTTGACTCTCTGTGTTCCGACACAAATCCCCCCTCCACCCCCAGCTCTTTTGATAAGAACATGCTGAGGCAAACTTCTGAGTTAAATGAACACAGAATGTATTTCACACTACTCACTTGTGTAGGGTGGCCACAGCTTCTCTTGTCTTGATCTGATCCAGCCCAAAGGTGAGGGCGAACCTGCGGGCCAATTCCTTAATCCCACTGACGTGGGCAGATGTCCTGTCCAGATTGGGACCTTGTTCTTGAACAAGCTCATTAAACAGCTACAGAAAGAATTGAACTGTCAAAAACCCATAAGATAGGAAACATTTTTCTGAAGGATTTTTTTCTTTAACAAATGGGAGCCTTTCCATCAACTCCAATGGGCTTGGCTTAAGTCCTATGTTGAAGCTCCTGAAGTAGAAATCACAGTGGAAAGCTGTGACACTTATGTAACATTTCTGAATAAATAAATTAAATAATTGACCAAGAACCTCATTTTAAGAAATCACCTTTGAACTGGGGTGTTTCTCATTGGGTTCTGCAGGGATCAGTTCTAGGTCTGATGTTTTCAACATTTTCATCAACAATCTGCCAGTAAATATAAAGTCTCTGCTGATAAAATTTGTGGATGACATGAAGGTTAATAGAGTGGTAAATAATGAGGAGGACAGAGGAGCAATAGAGGATGATCTGGATCAGTTGGTAACTGGCCAATTCAAACAAAATGTGTTTTAGTATAGCCAACTGCAAACTAAGACGCGTTATTCTTAGATGTAGATAAAGGGGAGATACCGGTGCGAACAATATTGGTGTCCACAATTTTAAAAGGATGTTGAGAATTAGGACACGATGGAGAGAAGAGTCACCAAACTGAGGGGAGGGCTGAAGAAAATGCCTTACACATTAAGAGCGTTAAAGAGCTTAATCTGTTTATCTTATCAAAGATAAGACTGAAAGGTGTAAGTACCTTCATGGGCAGACAATACTGAGTACGAAAGGGCTCTTTAATCTAGTGGAGAAACACCTTAGAAGAACTAATGGCTGGAAGTTCTGTATGAATAGAAGCAGGGCTATGGGAGCTCACACTTGAGGAATATACAAATTCCCATGGTGACTGGACAAGCAAGAGCAATGGAGCTTCCAGGCAGTACTTGACAGAAGTTGTGCCATGAACTATTTCTTTATGAAAAACAACAATACCTAGGCCTTATTTAGTGCTTTTTATCTATAGATCTCAAAGCACCCTACAAAGGAAATGAACATGAGTATCCTTATTTCAAGTATTGGTTTGTACCTTATTAATTCTGGTGCTGCAAATCTGTGGGAATACAGGTCTAAGGAAAATACCCCTGAACTGACAAAAAGCACGTGCAGAAATATGGTGTAAACAATAGTGGATTCATAAGGGGTGCCTATAATCTAATTATGATCTATGAATGTGATTGATAAGACATTCTTGTTATTGCAGATATTTTCTGCAATTGACAAAATAATGATCCACTGAAAGATGTTTTTAACTCAGTAACAACAGCCACTTGTCACAGCTATCAATAATAATGAGCAGATTAGAATTCCTTTTGGTTTATTGATCATTAAACCTAAAGATATCATAAAATATTCCCAAAATAAATAGGTAAAATTAAAATGTCAGAAAAAGAACTCAAGGAAATGAAGTGTGGGAATGCAGAATGGAGAAACTCCAGAATGGAGTTTCCGTGTCTCACATTCTATAAAAGACAGAGGGCTTGAATGGAAAAGTCAGGGAGTAACAAACTGCCAGCATACCCCCCCCATTTATAGAGGAGAGACACAGAGAGGCCAGCTCTTTATCTTATACCAACAGCGAAGTACTATTCTTCCTGTATTCTGTATAGTGCTATAGTAATCTAAGGCTGTTAACACTTTGATTAAGTAATTCCATTTCGGTATGTTATCTGACAATCTCAAAATGTTAGCATCAGAAACAGAGGCAGATAGACGTAAGCTGCCAATGTCATCCAGCAGACCAGCGGCCGCGGTGAGAATAGAACTCAGGTTTAACAGTGAGAATCATTACCCAGGGCTGTGTTGGATTCTTCATCACCAGCAACTTTTAAATGAAGGTGGGTGTTTTGCTAAAAGATATGTGCTAGTTCAAATCGAAACTATTTCAGGGAAGTTCTCTGGCCTGCGTTATACAGGAGATCACAATGGTCCCTTCTGGCCTTAGAATGTGTAAGTCTCCAAAGTACCAGTGCAGTGGTCTCTTCACTAGGCCATATTGCCTTCTATGGAAAACGTGTTGGCTGATTGGTCCCCTGGAGAAGACTGAAGAGGGAGCTAACAAGCTGCTGCAGTCTCAGAAATATGTGGGAGATAAATTATGAAGTGATGCACTGTCAGGAGAGACATGTTTAAACTGAGGGTGACAGTATGTGAAGGAGTCAGAGAATAGGACAACCATGAAGGGAAGGAAAAACATGAACAGAACCACTGACGTGTCCAAAAGACATTCCCCTGCAAGCAGGCAACAGTACCACCCTGCTGTGAAGTCTGAATGCTTTTTTATCAGGTCATAGGCATCCCTTCTATGCTGTTTGGCTTTATTGACAACGTAAACAATAACAACTCAATATAAACTCTAGTGCAAGCCATCTCTTTGCTTCAAAGAGCTCCTACCACCTCGTTTATATCCAGGGTGGAGTTAATGGTCATGTCTGCTATAATGAGCCATCAGGCATGAATTGGTATCTCCCTAGAGGGTTCCAACACTTGCTAATAGAGAGCAAACCCTGTAATTTTGTCACACCCTCCGTCCCTTCCTCCTGCTCAATTTAGATGAAGATAAAATTGAGACGAGGCAAAGCATAGTTGATGAAAGGGAGATGGTGAAACAGAGATGAATAATATTTACTGGTGTCTTACCAGTGAAGGATACAGTCAAGACCATTTGTAATACAAATAAAAAGTATGTTGCATCCAAGGTCCTGGTAAGAGACACAATAAGAAGAGAAGATATTCTGGAGAAAGTGGAATGATTTCCATTTATTCTAATTCTAAATTAGCCGTTACCACCCAAGACAGAGATCTTGGAGTCACTGTGGACAGGGCCATCCTTGGGGGTCCGGGGGGGGGGGGTGTGTGTGAATGGGGCAATCGCCCAGGGCCCTGTGGGTACATGGGCCCCACGCTGTCCCCCTCCCAGTGGGGCAGTGCAGGGCCCGTGCCATGCCTCTCCCCCCACGGTTGAGCTTCGCCCCGCTGCCTTTGGCGGTGAGCTGAAGGCAGCAGGGGACGGGGCAGGAGTGCTTTGCCCGGACTCTGGGCCACTCTCCCCACCCCCAGGTCAGAGCAGGCAGGCCCAGAGGCGGGGCAGATATGTGGGCCCACCTGACCTCTCTGGGCCGACAATGCAGTCAGACTCAGCCACATGTGGTCAGGTCCTTGGCTGGGGCTAGGGCCGGGGGTGGCTCTGGCTCCCCGCCAGCAGGCAGCTTCAGCTTCCCGGCCAGGGCTGGCGCACTCTCCCCGCCAGCAGGTGGCCTCGGTTTCCTGGCCAGGGCCAGCTCCCCGTGGGGGATGGGAGGGGGGTGATCAGAATTCCTGGGGGGTGGAGCAGGCCAGCCCGCCACACACCCCTCCAGCATGGGGGGTGGGGACGCTTAGGCCAATAAACCCTGGGCCCCGCTCCCCCCAAGGGATGGCCCTGACCATGGATAATACTCTGAAAACATTGCTCAATGTACAGCAGCAAGCAAAAAAGTTAACAGATTGTTAGGAACCATTAAGTTAAGTATAGATGGAAAACGTAATACCACTATGTAAAATGATGGTATGCCCACACGTTGACTATTGTGTCCAGTTGTGGTCAATCCATCTCAAAAGAAGATATATTAGACCTGGAAAAGGTAAAAGAGGGACAAAAAAAAAATGGCCAAGAACAAGGAATAGCTTCCATATGAGAAGAGACTAAATGGACTGGAACTGTTCAACTTAGAAAACAGATGATTAAGGCAGGTATGATAGAGGCCTATCATGAATGGTGTGGAAAAAGTGAATAGAGAAATGCTATCTACTCCTTCCCAGAATACAAGATTCAGCAATTACCTAAGGAAATTAATAGGCAGCAGGTTTAAAACAAAGGGAAATATTTCTGCCTACAACAGTCAGCCTCTGGAACTCATTGCCATGTTGTGAAGCTTGTGAAGCTGAAAGTATAAATGAGTTCAGAAATGAATTAGATAAGGTCCAGGAGGATAGAACCATCAATTGCTATTATTCAAGATGGACAGACAAACTCATGTTCTGTGTGTCCCTAAATCTCTGATTACCAGAAGCTGGGACTGGATGATATAGGATAGGTCACTCGCTAATTGCCCTGTTCTGTTCATTCCCTCTGAAGCATCTGGCACTGGCCATTGTCAGAAGACAGGGTAATGGGCTAAATGGAACACTGGTCTGATTCATTAAAACAATTCCTATGTAGTTCAGCTATTACCAATCTTGGATGAGTGACACTGGCAATAGTCTTAAAGAGTGAAATTCACAGCTGTGCAGATGGCTAGCACTAGACCCACTTTTACCCTTGAAACGGGTGAAAAAGTACCTTCTCTCACAACAGACATTCTGCACAGTGATGAATTTCACAGAGACTGAAGAAATGCTAAGGCTAGGATGGATTCTTAAAGTATGGTAAGCCAACAGTGGAAAGAGGACATTTGTGGATTCCAGGAGCAATGGAATGACTTCTAAATGAGAAAATATTAAGTACATGATTTCCTTGTATGCAAGTGGATATTACTAGAAATACAGAAGATACTCAACAATGGAAAATGTGATTTGGGAGACATGAATGAAATGTAGTGGCATTTTTACACATCTGTAATGTTAATATTGATAGGTACAATCCCATATCTTGCGTACCATTAAAAACTTGATAGTTACCTTAACTACCTAGATGAGATTACCTTAATATAGGAACTATTGCCTAGATATATCGTTCAATATTTGTCAAAGAACTTAAAAACACCCAGAAATCTATAACACAATGACTAAGGATACGATAAATGATCAACAAAGTAAAATCATTACCCGGGACCCAATCAATGAAGAGTTTTAAACCCACAGATAATTAAGTTAAAACATTACATACAATAAATTTACAGTTTCATGAACATATCGTAGATAATCCAACCAGAGAGACCTCATTCTGAACCTACTTTTTAACCAATAAGAGGGACTTGCTTGATAGCAAGGAAGACTGGCATGAGTGGCCAGGAATTTCTTGAACTCAATGTTCTAAAAAGTAGGTTCTAGGAGGGTAGCATCACAGAAGTATCAAATTTCCAAAAAGCAGATTTGGGTGTGGATAGGGAAATCCATGGTCTTGTCCAACATCCATTCAAGTCAATGGAAAAACTTCCACTGGCTTTAGTGGAGGCGAACTGGACCTTTTGTTATCATTGTGAAAGGAAAGGAAGCACCAAACTAACTCCAGAGTGTAGAAGGCTGGAGAATCCACAAAACAATGTAATTAGGATATAATAATAAATCTGAAAAAAAAAATTACTAAAACAAAGAAGAGGTTGGTACAACTTCATACAGGATGTAAAAGAACCTATATTTAGATGTCATAAGTTAAAGGTCCAGGAACCATTTTGACAATTCTTGCATCAAAACCAACAGCCTCTGGTTGAGCTAAAGCAAATCTTTTAGAAAGAGACATGCATTCTTGATTTAAAGATGTAATTGACTGAGAACCCACCCAATCCTTGGTCAATTGTTCCAATGGTTAATTTCCATTGCTTTTCAAAAACTGTGCATGATTTCCAATCTGACTTTTTCTAACTTCAACTTCCAGTCACTGGATGTTGTTTTGCCTTTGTTTGATAGACTAAAGAGCTCTCTAATACCAGATCCTCTCTTTCTATTTAGATAATTATAGATTGCAAATCACCTTAATTTTCTGCCTATCAGCCAAATTGACTGATTACTTTAAGACTCTCACTAAAAGGAAAACTTTTGCAGACCTCAAATCATTTTTGTGGCTCTTCTATGTACCTTGTCCAATTTTTTTGGCATTCCTTTCAACCACTGACACTGGACTTATTATTAATATAAGTAGCAATCTCACTAATGATATATACACAGGCAATTTCACCTCCCTAATCCTACTTGAGATTCCCTGTTCATACATCAAAGGGGAGTGTTCAGGGGATTATTTCTATTGGGTCTTATAAAGACTGGTTCTCAAGCCAATGTTATTGAAATTTTTTCAAATGATCTAGAAGAAAATATAACATTGCTATTGATAAAGCTTGAAGACAACAAAAAGACTGATAATTGGTAAATAATTACGAGGACAGGTCATTTATATAGACCAATGGTTTTCAAACTTTTTTTCTTGGGACCCAGTTGAAAAAAAAATCATTTATGCCCACGACACAACAATTACATCTTTGAGCAATGCATTCCAGTCTCTAGGCGACTGCAGCAGGGGACACCAAAACCCAGCACCTGAAAGTCTGTGATCCACTACTGGGTCCCGACCGTAAAATCCCTGATATAGACTGTTTGGTATAATAAACGAATCCAAATAATTAAATAAATAAGCAAATAAATAAATAGACAAAGAAATACATAAATAAAGGTCATACTTTAAGAATAAAGAATGACGGATACATTTATTGGGTGGGATACTGTATCCCAGGAAGCAGTTCTTCTAGAAAGACTTAGAAATCATAGCAAAAAAACAATTGAACATGAGTTTTCAGTGCGATGAATGGCCATAAGGGCTGGTGTGATCCTTGGATGTATAAGTAGGGAATAACAAGTATCAGTGGAGAGGTGATATTACTTCTGTGTATGGCAATGGTGAGACCATGTCCATTTCTCATGCTCACATGTCAAATATTGGATAATTGGTGAGGATTAAAAATGAGCCCACAGGAGTGATCTGAGGACTTCATAATATTTAGAGACTTAGGGAACTCAGGTAAAATTTTGAAAAACTCTTAAATTCATATTTAGAGAAAAAATGAAGCAGCATATGTAGCACTTCCAGCTTCTTATGTGAAAGGAGAAAAGACCATCACTAGTTTTAGTCTCCATGGGAGCTGGAGGGTGGACACAGCAGAACCCATCACTACCCAAGACTAGTCTTCAAGATCCTTCTTCTCTCCTCTCCTTCTAGCTGTCCTGCTAACTAAAGTTTTGACAGGGATGAAATTAGGAATGGAAAAAAAAAAAAAAGGGTGTGTTCCCAAACTCAGAAATGAGGGATCTTTTTGACAACAAACTGGCCTTCGATTGGGAGTTTAGGGCATTAGAGAAAGCCATGCATATCGATTTTTTTGGAATGAGGACTATTATCAGAACTAATACTCTTACCTGCTGCAAGCTGAGAATCAGTGTCTTCGCACACTGGATTTTATCAATTTGTCTTGTTTTACTCAACGTTTCCTTAATGATGTCACCATAGTCATTGTAGTACTGTCAGAAAGGGAGAAAAATAAACTTTTGAAGGCAGAATTTCACTTATTTGGCATAATGGTCTTGATTTTCATAATAAATATGGTTTGCTTGTAATTTTGTTTTGAGAAGGCCGTAGTTTCAATAAAGCCCTGCTCTGGAATTCATGTGACTCATATGCAATGTCCTGATATGTAAATTCATACTCATCTGTGGCTGAGATTCACCTACCCAGTGACAAGGTCAGCAATTGCCTTCATTTTCAGTTCCTTTTTAAAAAATGGAATGGAAAATAGAAATAGAAATTATTTCCTATTCTGCTGGGAAAATAGTTTTGGTGAAGGTGATTACCTAATTCAAAGAAAAAATATTTCATGAAAGTAAACATTCTTGAGGGGTCCAGCCCAGGCAGTCAACTGTAATCTGGATTTGGAGAGGGAAAAGACTACAAACAGAGTTTGCAATTTTGGACTACTTGGATCTTTCCAAGGAGGCCAATCATCAAGCATTTAGAACTGACAGCTATCCCAGGGGGGCAAGACCCGAGATACTAGCATAATAGTTGAGAAAACATTGTTGGAAGTAGCTCCATCCAGAGGAGCAATCAGAGGCCTAGGTGGCCAAAGCCATTGTGACTGAACAATTCTTAAAGATATGACCCAGGAAAGGCAAGGAGAGGGTGCTACAGAACCACCCTGGAGTGTTAAGGCTAATGGAGAACTTCATAGGACCCAGGAAGATTATCTGAGTTCCGTGTTATCCTTTCATTTCTTTATTTTCCAATGGACTCCACTCCCATAAGGAAAGAAAGAGGGGAGGGGACTTTTCTATTGTTTGTTTGCTCCAAGAACCTCCTTGGGCATCTGCTGGAGAGCAGGGGAAAGAAAGACAGTTCGAGGATTTGAAGCAGGGTCTGTACGGCTCCCCTACCCTACACAAGTATACAGAGATATTGCTCTGGAGAAAAGTACCCCAAGGGGACTGATGTTGCAGGTGAGCCAGGAGAAAATGTGAAAGTACAAAAAATGAGGAAAGCTATCAGACTCAGAGTTCTGAACTCACAGCCCCTCTCATGGACACACACTGCACACATCTAGGCAAAGCCAAGAAGAGTCCAGGTAGATGGTAAGCAACTGGTAGGGAAGGGAAACTTAAGGGGCACATTGTGGGTATATTACTACAGTGACAAACAATGCGAGCTGTGGCACTGGAAGTATTTCATGTAAAGAGTTGAATAATATTGGGTCTTCTCTGTGTCAACTGTCCAACTTAGTCCTAGGCAAAAGCAGGAAGTAACTGGGACTGACCTGTAGACAACTGAAGCAAAAATGGGGTAGGTGACTCCTGCTTCTGGTGGAGTCTTGCTGAAAGTTATAGTTGGGAAGTTGGAAATGCCCCAACATATGTTGGTGTAAAAGTAACAGGTTAAAGGGAAGCAAGACTAGACAGTATTCAAGTATCAAAGAACACTCAGGGTGAAAACCAGGCTGGAATTTAAAAATTCTTCCTAGATCTTGTCAGCATGAGCTGAGGATTGACAATTCACTATGTTAAGAGGAGGAAGAATTCTCCTCCTGATTCCCCATCTCCAGATCAGAGCAAGGAATCTCTGTACCTTACACTCCCATCAGTTTCCTGCAGAGTCCAAGGAGCGAATCCAGAGGACGAAAGTCACGCATCTAGCACTTGAGACCAGTGTGTGGGAGAACCACAAAATGAGCCACATACAAGTGCAGGAGCTCTCCTACATCTGCAGCCTGTTGTCTGACTTGTTACTGGGGACCACAACTACATTGAGTATAACCCCCATAACCCTCATTGGTAAAAGCCTCCTGGAATAACAACTAAGATTTTACAGCTGAACCTCCAGGTAACAATATTTTCAGACACCAGGTGAAATCCCACATTGAAGTAAACTACAAAATATCCTACTGATATTGAAGTGATCAAAATTTCACAGGCAAATTCTAAAATTGTAACCTGAAAACACATTTCCAGGAGAAGAGAGACATTTTTATGCTTTATACTATAAAATGTGCCTTCTAGAGCACTGTGTCTCAACCTTTTTGATACCAGGGACCAGCATCCTATACTGTGTCGAGATCTCAAACTTCTTATACTGTGTCAGGGAGATTCAGGGATGGGGGCCAGTCCATACAGCGGTAGTTGAGAAACACTGTTCTACAGTAAATGTTCAATAATTTAATTTTTAACAACTTAATTAAATAATGCATTACAAAACTTTTGCCTAAGTTTTCTCTTCTTTCTATAAATGACAAATGAGTGCTGATACCTGCTCCCTAATTTGCTTCTGGATTGGTTTGGTAGTGTGATATATGAACTACATGTGATTTGCCTTTTGGCTATTTGTTCTTAATGAACAAGTATAAATAACAAGTAGCTGCAATGGTACTGGCAAAATGCTTGATGCCATGGCAACCTGGCACCCAAGATTTGTCGAGCCTTGCGCTAAGTTGATCTGGAAATCGACTTAATAAAACCACCCACTCAAGTGGTGCAATGCAGTGAAGACGCAGCACTGAAGAAGAGTTAGGAAGTCGATGGGAAAATGAAGCATAATTAAAAGCTGAAAAACATCTGGCTTTATAAAAAAAAAAAAAATAGTTGCTGAAACCTGATCACAGAGTTTATTGCATCTCAACAATCAATTATGATCAGACTGGAGACAGCACTCAAGAAATACAACAGGAAAGAAAACTGTACTAGGGAAGAGAGGAATAGAATGGCCTAATATTTTAAGACTTTTCCAGCTACAATGTCTGTGCTCCTTAGGAGGAAGAAAAGATAAAACTATAGAATCATACCTTCATATAGTGTTTGAAAATATCTGCTGCTGCATGCATGTCTACAATATCATAGATAATAAGTTTGCTAAAGGCTGCCAGCAGGTTCCTTCTTTTATGTAAAGCCTCTATCTTGTTAGCTTCATCCTCTTCATCTCCCTCTAAATACATTAAAGAAAATGGTTATTGAAATCTGTTTTCTAAGGCAACACAAAACACGATTATTTTTAATAAAATCAACAGTTTTCATAAAATTAAATACTCCAGAAATATATGTAGCATCGTTTCAGAAGAAACTAAAACCAAAGAGGGTGAAACAAGTTTGTTTTTTTGTTAACAATCCTGAGAAGAGAACAATTTGTAGATGCTTTTTAAAATTTGGTTGCATTGAACTTATACATTTCACACAATCAGAAATAAGAATCACATTGAGCAATTATTTTTGCAACATTCCTGCCACTCTAAAATAGCAAACAATAGATGAGAAATGTGATTGATTGTGAGAAACATCAACATAAAATGCAACATAAGCATTCCCTCTCTGAATGAAAATAAAAAGACATAATAATCAAAGGTGAAAATAATAGACCCCGACACAATACATGAGACTCTACCAGTTCAGTGAAAGAAAGAAGAAGCAGTAGTATGTTAGATATAACAGTGTTCACTTCATGATATTCTGTGGAGGTCACTTTGGAGTAAATTCAACCAGATTAAAGGAAAATTAAAGGAAATCATTTATCTTCTATAAAACCTGTTCTCTAACTACAGTGCCAGCCACTTGGCCAGGGAATCTTTTCAAACGGTAGTGATGGCCAGGAATGTGTGCGTCTCTCTCAAGCTCTAGTTGCTCTGAGCCAATGGCATAAATGCTACCCCACAAATGTTCTCTTAATTCCCTCTGCCTCCAGCTCTAGTTGCATTTATGATCTGAAGAACGAAGTCCTACATGACATTCTAATAAGCCAACTACAGAAACACAGTTTAGATTAAATTACTATAAGGGGGTGCACAACTTGTTGAAGGACCATATTCAAAGAGCAGTTATCAGTAATTCCCTGTCAAACCAGGAGGGCATAATCCAATGGGATCTGCAATGTGATCTAAGCCCACACGTGGCAGAAGTGGGATAACCAGTCCGAAAAAGAATCATAGTAAAGGATCTGAATCCTTAATTGGTATGTCATCCTCAGGCACAGGCTCAAAATATCTGTTTGGGACTAGAGCATTGCCTTGCTGGTTCAGGGCCTTAGTGAGTAGAAGTCTGAGAGGGTTTCCTTCTGTAAATCATGCCCCTTTTATTATTATACTCTTAATCCCAATCCGGACAGTAGGACCAAGGAAGGGGTTGAGATTCGAAATGCCTCCTTTGTGGCACTGGAGTGTGGTGGCCTAAGGACTTTAAAGGAGCCTAAGAGCCCGTAGGACTGTGCAGTTTCAAGTCTGTCTACTCAAAGAACAGCACCAGGCCTCTGAAGGGAAGTTCCTGGATGATCTGCTGGACCTTGTGCAGGAGGCCTGAGTTTTGTAGCTCCAATGCATTGTATTGCTGATCACATGTTGTGAGCTGCAGCATTCGCCAGATCCACTGCTGTCTGAAGAGGCCCTTGCAACTGCTTTGCCTTCCTTTATCAGGGCTGTAAAGTCCATCCTGTAGTCTGATGGCATAGACTCTGAGAATTTTGACACAGGCACCCAAGGGTTAAAATTGCATCTACTGATCACCACCTGGGGGTTTGCAATATGGAGTTGGAGCCCCCAAGCTGAGCACACCAGTCTCCCAAAGAGATCCAATGTTTTTGTGTTCTTTATCTTTGGTGTTGAGCTTTGCTAACCTTCCTTCTCCTGCTTATTGTTCACTGCAACTACAAGCAACCCTGGTGGAGAATGAGTATATAGGTATTCATGATCCTTGGAGGGTACAGAATATTTCCTCTCTGCCCTCTTTGCAGTTGGAGGCAGGGAAGTCGGGGCCTGCTATAGTGACGTAATTGTGCCACCAATTATCTTTATTAGCGGCAATGCTACCGTGTATGGGCCTGCAGGGGCTGGAATGTCTACCATAGGGTCTTTGTTGTCAGAGACCACCTCAATTTGGAGCCCCAAATTCTGTGCCACCTTCGTCAAGAGCTCCTGATATGCTCTCCTTTCATCTGTAACCACTCTTGCTGAGGACCCCAAAACTGCTTCACCTGGGGACAATGACAATGCTCTAACCGCACCCGTCTCTTGACCTTCTTCCCCCAGAGGATCCTCGAACTCGGTGCCACAGTTGACATCACACCCAGTGCCGAGCATGGCTTCAAGTTCGGTGCCAAGTGGTAGCACATCCTCCAGTTGAGGTGGGTGATCTCTGCTCTCGGAGACAAGTAACAGAGACCATACCAATTATGCCCCTTGAGCATGATGGAATGCCCAAGGTGTCCCAATAGGCCACTGGGCTGGCATTTGCCATTGCAATGGTGAAGGCATGGGGGAGGGCTGAACAATCTCAATCTTCTGGTGCTGCCTTTGACCACTGCCGACTTCGCCTAGAGGAGTCTTCGGACTCTGCTTCAGAGTCAGAGCCCATGGGCTCCTGGCTCACCTGCAAGACTACAGCTCCATGGGAACCAGGTTGGTGTGGTTACTGTCGGTCCTGGAGAGTAGTGCCTGGGAGATGGTGACCACAGCACTGTAGCTGGCTTTCCCTTGGATGGGCCCACATGCTTTTCATGCATCAGTGGTCTGGTGTCTGGAGCACACACACACCTGGGAGGGGATGATAGTGCTGTTCTCTCTATCAGTTCTCCAGCCACTTCAAAGGTCTCTAGCACGGGAGGGGAGCTGTAGGTCCTCTTTGCGGCTCTCCCTGGGTGTGGAGTCCAAAGGCACTGGAATTGACAGACGTCAATGATACCACAGATGAGGGTGTGGCACTTAAGTGGCCCAATGCAGGTTACACTCTGCTTGAGCCCTTATGCCCCTTCGCTTTGGGTGTCAGAGTGTCACCACTGTAGCACAGGGGAATGCAAGTGGTGCAACATCTATTAGTTGTCCTGCCATGCTGGTGATCCATGACAGTGCGGGATGTCTCTAGACACAGAGTCCTTCCTCGGTGCTGTCTCCTATAGATGGCTGGGCTCAGTACTGAGTGTGGCTCGAAAGCAGCCTCCATTAGGATGAACTTCAACCTCTGGCTCCACTCCTTCTTTGTCCTTTGAACAGAATTCCCTGCAGATCTTATAGTGATCCCTTTGATGAGCCTCCCTGAAATACTTAAGACAAGTGACATGGAGATTACTCCTGGGCATGGGCTTTTTGCAAGCCCCACACAGTGAAAGCTGGGGGAACGAGGCATGGGAAAGGGATATGACTCCAAATAAGCGGAGTCCTATCTAACTAGACTAACTACAAACTATCAAACTATTAGACTGTTTACAGGTATTAGTTCAAACAACTACTAGGAAGATGCTTACAAAGCAACAGAAGATTGATGTTTTAGCTACAGTTACATTTGTTAGAAGGAACTAAGTGGAGGGCTGGCAAGGCAATATATACAGCATCATGACTCCAGGAGGCTCCAGAACCAATCCTACGAATACCATTAAGGGAAAAGCCTTCTGGGGACTGTGCTTCCAGCACGCACACACACCTACTTGGAATCAACATAAGGAAGTACTTGAAGACGAATTTATTTTCCAGAAAGGTATCCAGTCTTAAGACACCAAGGGTGCGTCTACACTAGTAAATCAAGTTGACTTAAGCATGCTTAAGTTGACTTAATTTACTCTGTGTCCACACTGGCATTTCCTTAAATCGACTTAAGCTGCAGTTTAAGTCGACTTAAGGAAATTCAAAGTCGACTTTATAACACCTCGTATACAGTCGACTTTGAAGCTTAAGTCGACTTTTTAAGTCGACTTAAGCAGTGTGGATGCCCTAAGTCAACTTAGTCGACTTAGGGAGCTTCCTTCTCACTGGGACCACTCAGGTCCTGGCAAGAAGGGACCGCGGGGCTCCCTTCTCCCCGGGACCACTTGGCGAGAAGGAAGCCCCGCGGCCCCTTCTCCCTGGGACCTGAGTGGTCCGGCGAGAAGGAGGGACCGCGGGGCTTCCTTCTCCCCGGGACCCGTGCTCCAGCTGCCGGCTGCTTGGCAGCTGGAGCACGGGTCTCCCGCTCTTCCTCCTGGCCAGGACCACTCAGGTCCCGGGGAAGTTCTCCCTGGGACCCAAGTGGTCCCGGCTAGAAGGGTTCCCTTCTGCCCTGGACCTGAGAAGTCCCGAGCAGAAGGGAGCCGAGTGGTCCGGGGCAGAAGGGAGCTCCACACTCCCTTCTCCCCCGCACCGCTCAGGGGCTTGCTGCCCCGGGGAGAGCCAGCCCCGCTCCCTGGACCAAACTAGTCGACTTAGAGAGTCTAGTTAGTAAGGCCCACTTTAAGTCAACCTAAATTCCCCAGTGTAGACATAGTGCAAGATATGAAGAATCGGCTTCTCCCGTTGGTAGTTTGTTCCAATAGTTAATCACATTCACTGTTAAAAATGTATGCCTACCATTAAATTCAAATTTGTTTGGTTTCAGCTTCCCACCATTGGTTCTTGTTCTAATTTTTTCTAGACTAAAGAGTCCTTTAGTAGCTGGTACTTTCTCCCTGTAAAGGTACTTATACATACACTGTAATTAAGTCACAGTTCAGTTCTTTTTTTGATAAGGCAAATAGATCGAGCTCTAATTTTCTAATTGTCATGCACTTTCTCCAGCCCTTGAAAAATTTTTGTGGCTCTTCGGTACACTGTCTCCAGTTTTTCAACACCTTGTTTAAAATTCTGTAGTATGTGTGGACAGTGTCTCTTAGCACAATGGTACCTAATTACTGATTGTCACCTATATGTGCTGCTGTACCACTATCAATTTCAGGTGCTTCCATACCCCCCAGTACTCTGGTATGTTAGAGACCCAGAGTCTTTAATGTGTTTATCCAGACAACACTCCTGTGAAGAACGGAAGTTGTATTGTCCCTAGTTTTGCAGCTGGGGACTGAGGCACTGAGAAATTAAGTGACTTGGCCGAAGTCACACAAAACATCTATGGTGAAACAGGGGGGTGAACCTGGATCTTCTGAGTTCCAGGCTAATGCCTAAGCTCTAGACCAGAGGTGTCAAACTCATGCAGTGTTGTGGGCCACATTGGAAGTCAGGACACCGGCCAGGGGCCGAAGTGTCTCCCGGTAGAGTTCCTGACCCCTTTCCAGCACAGTACCACCTGGGGTCCCTGACCCCTTCCCCTGTTGTGCTTGGGGCAGCGTGGGCTCCCCTTTCCCTTTCCCAAACCCACAGGTCATCTGACACCTTCCCTTCCCCCTGCCCTGAACACTCCCCTTTGCTGCGCTGGCTCCCCGACCTCCTCCCCTTTGCTGCGCTGCCCGTTCCCTTCCCTGCATGGGGCTCCATTCTGGTCCCCACCCACCATTCCTGTGCCAGTTCCCTAACCCCTTCCCCAGCCCTCCACCCCATGGAGCTGGCTCCCCAGCCCCCTCCCCCCACTTACCTGGCTCACAGGGACTCAATCCAGCCCCTGGAGTCAGTTCTCTGGCCAGGCCATTCCCCTGCCTGGGCCGCTGCCTGAGTGTGTGCAGGGCGGCAGATTTTAAAAGGCCCTGGCCAGCTCTCAACAAAATTTCTGCCCAGCTAGGCACCCAGCCTCAAAGCAAGGCGACCGGCTGGGACCATCCCCTGCTGAAAAAACCTGCTCACAGCCCTGGAATATGCTAGGGGCTGGTAAAGGTGCCTGCAGTTTTACTTTTCGCCACCAGAGGGCGCGCCTCCAATGTATTTCTATAGCGGAGGAGCACCCTCTGCTAACAAAAAGTAGAATTGCAGGCACTTTGCTGGCAGCTTGCAGGAAGAGCTGTGTAGGGCTCCGGGGGCCGGATAAGAGCCCTTGGTGGGCCGGATGCGGCCCACAGGCCGTAAGTTTGACACCTGTGCTCTAGACCATCCTTTCTACCCAGTAGTAATATTACTTCCCCCGCTGCCACCACCACCCACCAATACTATACTAGCGAATCAACTTCCTGAGGTTATGCATTCCCACAAAGGTTCTCTAGTAAGGAGGAGAGGTCAGGGAAAAATAATAGAAATGAAACAATATCACATAATGACAAAATCCTTTGGAATTATCTTGTCCTGCTTGACATAAGGGTTTCTGAGGTACATAAGTAAGTAATTCTGAGCTATTTGAATTTCAAGTACTAAGTGTTTGGAGTTACTGGATATTTCTAAAACATACATTTTCACATGCCCTACTCTTGGCCTGAAATTGAAGCATCTTGAACATAGATTCATTTAAAAAAATCCCAACAGTTAAGGAAGAATGTTGTTAAAAGTGTACGCCATGACAATTTATACTCTGTCCAATCCTCTAAATGAGAACAACTGTCTATGAAATTTAACTTTATAACTCCACTATCTGCTACAGAAGTGAACTTTTTCTTGACATTCTTACGTATTGGGTGAGAGAGCACAAGTATAAAACTTTATGGCTAAACATACCCATGCTCTGGTTCTCATCATCTTGGTCAATGAAAACATGGTCCATCACAAAACTAAGGAGTTCAGACTGGAGTCCAGAGTCTGGATTAAACACCAAAGGTTGAAGACCCTCTCTACCTCCAGTCATCAGCTGGTGGCTAAAAATCATCAAGAGATCACAGAGCAGCATGAAAGCCTGAAATACAAAGTTATTACATTCAGATAAGAGTTAAGAGCACTTTAAAATGTAAATAAGTTATTTAATTTCTAGACATTTTCCCACCAGTAAGTGGTAATTGCCCTGCTGTAACAATGCAGAGCTGTGATAGTTTGATATTCTTCAGTGTATGCTTTGTGAAGGAGATTACAGGGAACTTCCATAACTCTAAAGTTTTAACACCTCTGACTTCTGAGGGGATACTCCTGGC
The DNA here is from genome assembly GCA_007922175.1 of Pelusios castaneus. NCBI lineage: Eukaryota > Metazoa > Chordata > Testudines > Pelomedusidae > Pelusios > Pelusios castaneus. Next base: position 20,464,409 of record ML685789.1, on the reverse strand, counting down.
CACTGCAGATGACGACAATTCTAGGAAAAATTTTAATTTGACATGTTCTTGAATATGCAGGCCTGCCTGCCAATGATATATGCATTTACTGCTTTTAGGTATTGATTTCCTGGAAACCAAAGAAGGCGAGGAAAGTTATTAGTGTCAGGAGCCCAGCTGGCTCTCAGCTTGGTCACTAAGTAAGTCAGCAAGTTCAATTGAACACAATCTGACTAAAGAAAATGTTCCTGACACCTTACAATGTTTTATTAATTTCCTTTAGCAGTTCACGATCCATTTATCTAGATTACACTCTCATCTTCTCTGAAAATCAAGAGCTCCATGACCACCATGTATGTAGCATTCTAGATCAGCTTCACTAGAATTAAATCTCTACCAGGCCAGCCAAGTCTGAATTCAACAAAGACAGGTTTAGTTCCAGGGTTACATTATCTCCCCAGCAGGGCTCACCATGGACCTCTCCTAGGTATTGGTGATCAGAATTGGAAGGCACCCTCAAATGTCTGTGTTTTACAAATATTTACAAGTGATTTATTAAGGGGTTTTCCAGCATGGTTGTTCCCTTAATGTCTTCCTGAAGTAGGGGGTCAGATTCACCTGGTCCACTGACATACAGGCTGCATTCAATCACCTGAAAAAATTCTTCACATCCACCCCCATTGAACCTACCTAGATACCACTCAGGCTTAATTTTAAACTGATGCCTCAGACTTTGGAATAGGTGTAGTTCTTTCCCAGTCTGCAGTTCCGCACCATCTACTAAACCTCTGAGCCATTTTCTCCTGGAAACTAACCATCATGGAGAAAAAACTATGACATATGTGTTAGGATTAGCAGTTTAAAATTTAGCCTGTGTATCTGCCTCAGTTGGCACTCTGTGCCTGCTTTCTTACCTGAAACTTAAGCTCTTTAAGATACACATGAGCAAAGAACAAAGACATAGTGTGCTATTGTTGCCTACCCATTACCAGATGCATTTTCTTTATTACTGTAAGAAGAGATAAAAGATGTAGGTAAAATGTTTCAAAGTGTAGTGGGGGTTTGATATATAAAAGTAGGAAAACTTTTACTACTCTTCGAGACAGATGCCAGACCAAAGCTAAGCAATCGGGTGGGAGGAGCAAGGGGAGTGTGAGACAGAAACACTAATAAGCCATAAACTGACCATGGCCAAAATATAACCTTGTTCCCTACCCTGCCCATGGGGTACAAAAGAGGTGGTACCAAAGCCCCCAGACTCAAGACCCTCCAAGGTGGAACATGACCATTAATTGGAAAGGTGGTACTGGAGGGAGACTGGATAAGCACTACAGATATAATGAAACATACGAAGAAGGAGGGAGCTCTGTCGTCTTATGGAGCTATGGTTAAGGGAACAGGGAGCTCTATGGGCATATAGAGCTATGGTTAGGAAAAGTGAAACTATCAGGATATAGAGATATGGTTATGGAAAGGAAAGACCTACTGGTGCGAAGGGCCATGGTTTTATGCTTGTCTGTTCCGTTCCAATAAACCCATCACATTGCCTGCAGATTGGACTCTGGACTGTTGTTTTCTGTCTGTGAACATGTCTGAAAACTGGGAGAGATGGGGGAAGGGAGCCAAACAATACGAGACAAGGAACTCCTAGCCATGAAGGCTGCCTTCAAGGAATGACTTACCTCCTTGAAAGGACCCACGCCCCTGTCCAAGTTTGGACAGATGACAAAACCCCAGAATTCCTACAGACAGTCTAGCAGTTAAACCCACGCCATATCCACTGTGTGATTTTTTGATCCAGATTCAATTTTCAGTGGTCTACCACCCATGGACTAAGAAAAGGCAGGCAGATGAGCGCCATGAAGTAAAAGAGAAAGGCTCTGACCACTATCATCAAACATTCCTAATTTCACACACAATATATTGTGCAGCTCCAGTCCCCAAATCACCACACTACAGTTTGGACTTAGTAGATGGGGAACCAAGGAGATGGGCTAGTCAGGAAGGCATTCAATTAGCAACAAAAGAGTATTAAAGGGGAAGCACCATGCAAATACACAAATACACAACTCAGACTCAAGATATCATGAATATAAAAGATCAAGATTTCAAAGGATAGAGAGAAGAAGTTCTTTATTTGTCTATACATAAATGCTAGAAGCCTGGGAAATAAACAACAGGAACAGACATATTTCTGAAATCTGACACACTAGCATTATGGAAATCTGGTGGATTAAGTCACACGCCTGGAATGTTAAAATCACTGAAAAAACCTTATTGGGAAAAAACAGAGCACGCAGGAGGAAAGGGCAATGTCACTATACATCAAAGTTACCATTAGATGCTTAGAGAAATTCAGAGTTATGAAGTGTAGGACCTGCAATGCTTATGGCAGAGTTACAGATGATAAAGCAAAAAACGGGCTAAACATCTGTTTTAGACATCAAATCAAACTAAAGAAAAGGATGAACAGCTCTTTAAACATCTATCTAAAGGCCAATGGCATATTCGGCTGCATCAGTAGGAGTATTGCCAGCAGATCGAGGGATGTGATTATTCCCCTCTATTCAGCACTGGTGAGGCCGCATCTGGAATACTGTGTCCAGTTTTGGCTCCCCACTACAGAAAGGATGTGGACAAATTAGAAAGAGTCCAGCAGAGCGCAACGAAAATGATCAGGGGACTCAGACACATGACGTATGAGGAAAGACTGAAGGAACTAGGCTTATTTAGTCTGCAGGAGAGAAGACTAAGGGGGATTTGATAGTAACCTTCAATTACTTGAAGGGGTGCTTCAAAGAGGAGGGAGCTAGGCTGTTCTCAGTAGTAAGAGAGGACAGAACAAGGAGCAATGGTTTCAAATTGCAGCTGGGGAGGTTGAGGTTGAATATTAGGAAAAACTTTCTCACTAGGAGGGTGGTGAAGCATTGGAATGGGTTACCTAGGGATGTGGTGGAATCTCCATCTTTGGAAACATTTAAGGACCGGTTAGGCAAAACCCTGGCTGGGTTGATTTAGTGGGAGTGGTCCTGCTTTTAGCCGGGGTTGGGATAGATGACCTCATGAGGTTCTTTCTAGCCTTAAGATTCTATTTATGTCTTGTAGAAAGAAAAACTGAATTATCATAGGGGCTTTCAATCTGGGAGATATATGCTGGAAGTTTTATGTTACTACATGTGAAATGTTCTTGGAGTTTCTAAAAATTGGTGCTTTAAAAAGGCAAAATTTTCCAAAGTTGAAAACAATTATGAGCTAAATTGACTGGGAGGAAAAACTTAGTCAAAACAATGTGAATTATCATCAGGAGCTGTTTAAGAAAACTTTATCAGAGAAACCAAAAAGCCCACAATCTGACAGTCACAAAAGAAGGATTTTTTATTTAAAATGATTAAAAAGTCATTCTACTTAAGAATAGAAATAAATGCAATGATAAAATTCTATCAATCAAAAAAATGGAAAAGAGTGAAGTTGATAGCAATGATTATAAAATTAGCAGTGAGCTTCCCTTATCAAATTTTCTGCATTTCCTAATGGTACCAGTGAAAAAAATAATGGCCACCAGGGATAAGGAAAATACAAAGGCATGTTAAAAATACATCAGGAACAAAAGCAGGAAATTCTAGCCATGATAAAATGGTTGATGCTAATGCAGAAAAGAGAGAAGTGTTCAATAAATATTTCTGTCTAAATTTTAAAAGAACCTGGATGACATATTTACATCCTACAATGATAATGAAATATATTTTATGTCAACAGTAATTAGGCAGAATGTTAAAGAGCAACTATTAAAGTTAAATATCTTAAATTTGCAAGATTGGACAGTTGTACCCAAGAATTTAAAAAGACTTGGCTGAGGAAAAAGGAGCCACTGATGTTTAAGAAATCCTGGAACACTGGGAGAGTTCCAGAGAAGTGGAGAAAAATAACATGTCAGTATTTTAAAAAGATAAATGGGATAATCCAGATAAATACTAAACAGATTAGCCTCACATTGCTACTGGACATATTAATAGGAAAACCACCAGCAAAATATTATAGGATTAAGACAAAATTAATGCAAATCAACCAAGTCCTATAGAACACAGATCTTGTCAAACCAACTTTATATTTTCTTTTGATGAGATTGCATGAAATATTAATAAGCCCTTATAATTATAATTAAAATTATGATATAATTTATTTTATACCCTTTAAAAATATAGATACTAAAAGTGACCATTCCGAGGAGCCCCTTCCAATATTTATTTACTATATAATAATTGACAATTATACTGAACTATGAAATTCTGCTGCCTACTCATACAATCATAATATGCACATATACATGCACACACACGCATATACAAAAGAGTTTCAATCAACCTGGCAAATAGGGAAAGAAGTAGTATACCCTGAGTCTCATTGAAGTGAACATTATGAGAACTAAAAAATTCCCCAAAGAAACAGTTACCTACCTGTAACTGGTGTTCTTCGAGATGTGTTGCTCATGTACATTCCAGCTCAGGTGCGCGCGCGCCGCGTGCACGGATCGCCGGAAAGTTTTCCCCTAGTCCACGCACAGGGTCGGCTGCGGCCACTAAGGGGCGACCACAGCCCCTGCATATATAGCCCAGCCATCCCTGCTTCCCTCCAGTTCCTTCTTGCGGAATTCCCTTTGAGGGGAGGAGGGCGGGTGTTGGAATGTACATGAGCAACACATCTCAAAGAACACCAGTTACAGGTAGGTAACCGTTTCTTCTTCTTCGAGTGATTGCTCATCTCAATTCCAACTCAGGTGATTCCCAAGCCTTACCTTGGAGGAGGGATGGAATTCTATAATTTGGCTGACTCTAGCACGGCTCTGCCGACCGCTGCGTCCTCTCTTGCCTGCTGGGTAAGCGCATAGTGGGCCGAAAAGGTGTGCACAGACGACCATGTCACTGCCTTACATATCTCCACGATGGGGACATGCGCTAGGAATGCCGCCGACGATGCCTGCACACGCGTGGAATGGGCTGTCAGTTTCGGGGGCGGCACCTCTGCCAGCAGGTAGCACTGCTTGATGCATGCTGTGATCCAGGAAGAGAGGCACTAGGTTCCCCTTTCATCCTACCTGCCACCGCTACAAAGAGCTGGGATGATTTTCTAAAGGGCTTCGTGCGTTCTATGTAGAAGGCTAGTGCCCTTCTAACGTCCAGGGTATGGAGGCGCCTCTCCCTTTCTGACGCATGTGGCTTGAGGTAAAAAACTGGGAGGAAAATGTCCTGTGTGGTATGAAAGGGGGACACTACTTTTGGTCACAGTTGCATCTTGTCTTTAAAGAAGAGTGCGTACGGGGGTTCAGATGTCAATGCCCGTATCTCTGAGACTCTTCTGGCCGACGTAATTGCCACTAAGAAAACTGTTTTCCATGAAAGGTATAGTAGGGAGCAGGATGCTAAAGGCTCAAAGGGTGCTCCCGACAGTCTGGAGAGGACCAGGTTCAAATCCCATTGAGCCAGCGGGGGCCTGATACACGGGAAGGCTCTGTCCACACCCTTTAAGAACCGCTTCACCATTGGATCTGAAAACAACGACCCCTTAGGGTGCCTTCCATGGAAGGTTGAGATGGCGGCTAGGTGCACTTTTACTGTGGAGCTTGCCAGGTCCAATTGTTTCAGGGACAGGAGGTAGTCCAATATCACTGGGATTGTGGCCGAGTCTGCCTGCACTTTGTTTGCCTTTGCCCACTTTGAGAACCTCTTCCACTTCGCCTGATAGGTGAGCCTCGTAGGGGGCTTTCTGCTACTTAGTAAGATATCTTGCACCTGCGCAGAGCACTGTAACTCATCTTCGTTCAGTCACTGAGCAGCCATGCCCTGAGATGCAGCACCTCCGGATTGGAACCTCAGGGTTCCTTGGTTCTGTGATATCAGGTCCGGAAAGAGGGGCAACGAGATAGGGGCTTCTATCGATAGGTTCCTTAACATTGAGAACCAGTGTTGGCAGGGCCACTTTGGTGCTATGAGGATGACCTTCGCCTTCTCCTGTTTCAATTTGAGCAATACTCAAGTGGATGAGGGGCGTCGGCGGGAACACGTAGTGAAGGTGGTATGACCAGCGGATCGCGAACGCATCTGCTCGTGACCCTGGGTCGCGGTTTGGGAAGGAGCAGAAGGTTCCGCATTTCTTGTTCATCGCCGAGGCGAACAAGTCTATCTGGGGAACTCCCCACTTGCGGAAAATGCTCCTTACCACATCCTCTCGGAGTGACCATTCGTGCGTCATGAAACGCCTGCTGAGGTTGTCTGCAATCAAATTCTGGCGACCGGACAGGTATGCTGCCACCAGACGGATCGAGTGTTCTATACAGAAGTCCCATAGATCGAGGGCTTCCTTGCACAGGGGAGAGGAGCGAGCTCCACCCTGTTTGTACATATAATACATGGCGGTGGTATTGTCCGTCTGCACCATCACTGTCCTGCCTTTCAGTTCATCCCGGAAGGCCTGGCAGGCAAGGCGTACAGCTCTCAACTCTTTCAGGTTGATGTGCAGGCGGACCTCTGACTGATCCCATTTTCCTTGGGTCTCGAGGCCGCCCAGATGGGCTCCCCACCCCAGGTCCGAGGTGTCTGTGACCAGAGTCACCGAAGGAGCTGGTTCCTGGAAGGGGAGACCTTCGCCTACGTTGTTCCGAGTGCATGACCACGGGAGTGTATCCTGAACGTGTTGGGGCACGTATACCATGGGAATCCAGCTAGTCTTTTGCTGGTTGGTAAACCTGGGAGAACCACGTCTGCAGTGGCCTCATCCAAAGGCGTGCGTGCTTACCACATACGTGCACGAGGCCATATGGTCTAGGAGCCTCAAGCAGGCCCTGACCAGGGTCATGGGGTGGTTGATCAGGTCTCCGACTAGTTCCCTTATTTTTTGGGATCTGGTCCGCGGTAGGAAGTCTCGAGCCTTCCTCGAGTCCAACATCGCTCCAATAAACACTATGCGCTGAGTTGGGACCAGAGTGGATTTCTTTTCGTTGATCAGGAGACCAAGGCTTCTGAAAGTTGAACTGACCACCTCGAGGTATGACCTCATCTCTTGTGGGGAATGGCCTTTTAGGAGCCAGTCGTCCAAGTACGGGAATACCTGGACATTCCATCTCCTCAAGTGGGCCGCCACTACCGCCAGGCACTTTGTAAATACCCGGGGAGCTGCCGCTAAGCCGAAGGGCAGGACAGCAAACTGAAAATGGCATTGCCCCACCATGAACTGAAGGATGCGTCTGTGTCTCGGTAGGATTGCAATGTGAAAGTACGCATCCTTTAAATCGAAGGTGGCGTACCAATCTCCCGGATCCAGGGACGGGATGATGGAGGCTAGCGAGGTCATTTGGAATTTCTTCTTTAAAAGAAACTTGTTGAGACCACGCAGGTCTAGGATGGGGCGAAGTCCCCCTTTTGGTTTGGGGATTAGGAAATATCGGGAGTAAAACCCTTTCCCCCTTCTGTCTTTTGGAACCTCCTCTACTGCGCCTGATGTCAGAAGTGATTCTATCTCGGCGTTGAGGAGGTGTTCGTGAGAGGGGTCCTTGAAGGGGGGCCAGGAAGGGCGGGGAGCGTGGGAAGGTGGTGTAACTGAAAACTGGAGCGAATAACCATGCTTGACCGTGCGCAAGACCCGTTGGTCCAATGTGATGCTAGACCATGCACGGTAGAACCACGCTAGTCTGGTACCAAAGAGCGGGGTGAAGGAGAGGATCCGGTCTATGAATACTACGTCGTCCCCGGGGCGCATTTTCAAAAGTTCTTTCTAGGTCCCGGCTGGTTATGGGAGTGGTTCCTAGATTGGTCTGAGGATCTTTGGCCTGACCGGCGGCTGTTACGTCCCCTGCGCCTGGTCGAGTCCCTCCTAGCTTGGAAGGGTCTTTGGGGGGGTTGCGGGCGGAACGGGCGTCTTTGAGTGGCTGGGGTGTGCAGGCCTAAGGATTTCAACATGGCCCGTGAATCTTTTAGGGTCTGCAGTCTGGCGTCCGTTTGGGATGAAAATAGGTCCCGTCCCTCAAACAGAAGGTCCTGAATGGTCATTTGGACCTCGTGGGGTAGCCCAGACGCCTGGAGCCAGGCACTACACCTCATTGTGACGCCTGACACCATTGCTCTAGTCGCCGCATCTGCTGCGTCTAGGGCCGATTGAAGGAGGGCTCTGGATACGACCTTTCCCTCCTTCACCATCGCCAAGAGGTCCGCCTTCGAGTCTTGGGGCACCAGAGCCGAGAATTTTTCCAGGGCTGACCAGGAGTTGAACGTGTAACGGCTAAGGATAGCCTGCTGGTTTGCTATCCTTAGCTGCAGGCCCCCGGTTGAGTAGATCTTCCTCCCGAAAAGATCTAGCTTTTTTGTGTCCCTTAACTTGGGGCAGGGGCCTTGGTGCCCTTGGCGTTCTTTTTCGTTGGCTGCCGCCACAACCAATGAGTCCGGTGACGGGTGGGTGTAAAAGTGTTCATGCCCCTTAGCGGGGACGAAATATTTCCACTGCATTCTTTTGGCAGTGGGAGGGATTGAGGCCGCAGTTTGCCACAGGGTCCTTGTGGTATTCCTTATAGTTTTGATCAGGGGCAGGGCCACTCTGGAGGGGCCCTCTGGCGTTAGAATGTCCACCATCGGGTCTGCCTCTTCTGTCACCTCCTCTGCTTGTAGGCCCATGTTCTTAGCCACCCTCCTGAAGAGTTCCTGGTGGGTCCTGCTATCGTCTGGGGGCGACGCTGGGGTAGTACCTCCTACCGCCTCATCTGGTGGGGAGGAGGAGGATTCCCCTTGAGTTTCCTCAGGGGACCGGCGCTCAGCTATGGACTCCTGGGCTCCCTCTGTCATGCGGCTCTCTGTTCTTATGGATTCTGCATCCGAGTCCCCCCTTAGGTCCGGAGGAGCGCTTGCTGTTTGCGACGGTAGGGCCTGGGGGTCCTTTGAGCGAGAGCGGCCTGACCATGAGCCTTATGACTGGTGGCAGGCCCATGGGGTCCAGAAAGGCCACTGGGGGGGGCATTTGCCATTGGGGCCACTGCTGGGAGGAGCGCCTCTGCCGTTTACTGGTGCCCAATTCCTTCTCTGACCCTGAGGAGAAGTGGCTACGGGGAGACCACGGTGGGGCGGAGTCGGTCGGCACCGGGGAGTGGTGCTGCGCCCTGTCCGGCGCGGGGCGTTTTATGCCCGCCCCCGATGTTCTTGGTGCCGCGGGGATTGGTACCGCGGGGCTCCCGCCGCTGCCACGATCATCGGCGGTACCGGGGAGCAGTGCGGTGAACCCCCGATCGCAGCGAGGCCGGCCCCTGGGGGACCGCAGTCCTTGTTTTGCCGGTGCCGATGCCAGTGAACGGTGCTGCGCCGAGGAGCGGTATTGGGCCGGAGAGCGGTACCGAGGAGGGGGAATCAAAGGTGTCAGTTTCCCCCTTGAGGAGACAGAGGATCTCGGTGAAGGTGGGTGTGCCGGCCTCATGCTAGAGGGCGGCGTCGGTCCCGTGTGCTCAATCAGCTCCCTGGTCGCCTCGAAGATCTCGGGGTGGAAGGGAGCTGGAGGTCCTCCTCCAGGATGTCTCGCGTCGGAGAGGGCTCAGATACCGGACTCGACGGCCCCTGTTCTGGGGCCGGAGTCGACGGTGCCGCTGGGCACGGTGCCTGGGCCGAGTGCCCCACCTCGGGCCGCAGTTTTGACCCTGCCTTGGCCGGCTTGAGCGATGGTGAGGGATCCCCTTCTCCTTTTCTTCTTTTTGCCGGTATCGGGGAGCGAGACCGGTGCCGGTGGTGCCCTCCTCCCGCAGCAGATGGTGCCGCGGGGTGGCGGTGCCGGGGCTCTTTATCAGAGTCCTTGCTTTTTGCCGCTACAGGGGTACCGTGAGACGACTCGGCCCTACTGGCACTGGAGTCCCCGACTTCCGTCGGGCAGAGTGCTTCCTCCATCATCAGAAGCTTCAGTCTCTGCTCCCTTTCCTTTTGAGTCTGGGACTTCAAGCTTTTGCAAATTCTGCACTTGTCTCTCAAATGGGACTCACCCAGGCACCTCAAACATGAAGAGTTCGGGTCGTCCTTGGGCATGAATTTGCTACATGAGAGGCAGGCCTTGAAGCCAGGCATGCCCCAGTACGGGGCCCTAGGCCCGGGTAACTTCTACTTCTTATCCTAATGTAACTTTTCTAACTAACTAAGGAAGTATATACACTAACTGACTAAGGGGAGAGCTGGCTGCACGAGCTAGCAAGTTGTTCCAGCAACCGTCAGGGCGGTAAGAAGGAACTGGAGGGAAGCAGGGACGGCTGAGCTATATATGTAGGGGCTAGTAGGCGCCCCCTAGTGGCCGCAGCCGACCCTGCGGTGGACTAGGGGAAAACTTTCCGGCAATCCGTGCACACGGCGTGCGCGCACCTGAGTTGGAATTGACATGAGCAATCACTTGAAGAAGAATATGATTTTTTGTGGTAAGAACTAATAGGAAGACACACTGAAAGCATATATCCATTCTAAAGAAACATTAAGTTTTCTTTAAGAAGAAATGACTGTTTGTAAATAGAAAGACTATTACAAAACAAACAGTTGAGATCACTGACTCAGTGGCCTCCAGGTTATTCCTTTATCATTAGTAGCAACAAAAGAACTGCTATGGTTCTCCTTCTGGGGAAATGTGCAGTATCCCTTACCGGAGCCATCAGCTTGCAGCTCGAGAAGTATCAGAGTTCTCCACAGCCTCTCACAGTAGGCACAGACACAGAAGTGAAGAAATGTCACAGCATGTACCAGTGGGATATTGCACTTTGTTGCATTACTGCGACAGCAAAATGTGAAACACTTAAATATACACCCCCTAAAACTTTAAGTGACAAATTAATCCCTGATGTAATGTAATAGTCTATGGTGCTGGATGAATTTACTCTACATGCTGTGCTCAGAAAGGATCTGTATGAGTATATATTTCTGTGGACTGTTTGATTCGTTAAAAGGAGTGGTTGATTGCTTCATCACAAGCTTGATCTAATAAAAGCCTCTTCTAGACTCTTGCTATGCTTAAATAATCAAACTTTTGTAAAGAACCTGTGATTGCATTTCTTTTACCTGTTCTTTGACTGGAGTGTTGACATTTGATAGGCACTGCTGGCAGACAGCCAGAAAGGATTTCACTGTTTTCCTCAATACCAACAAATCCTCCTGGAATGAACATTAAAAAGGGATAATATTCTTTAAGTATGAAAATATAAGAACATATTATCATAAGAATAACCATACTGGATCAGACCAATGGTTGATATAGTCCAGTATCTTGTCTTCCAATAGTGGCCTGTGCCAAATGCTTCAAAGGAAATGAACAGAACAATGCAGTGAGTGAGTGACCCATCCCGTCATCTAGTCCCACATTCTGGCAGTGAGAGATTTAGGAACCCCCAGGGCATGGGTTTGTGTCCCTGACCACTGTGGCTAATAACAATAGTTGGATCTACCATCCATGAATTTATCTAAATCTTTTTAACACAGTTATTAACTTTGGCATCACAGCATCCCTGGCAATGACTTCCCCAGACTGACTGTGCTTGTGTGAATAAATACTTCCTTTAGTGTGTTTTAAATCTGCTACCCATTAATTTCATTGGGTGACCCGTGGTCCTTGTTTTATGTGAAGGGGTAAATAATACTTCCTTATTCACTTTCTCCACACCACTCATAATTTCATATCTCTCTGTCATCTCTTTTCTAAGATGAAGAGTGCCAGGATAATTCATCATAAAGAGAAAAATCTGTTAAATACCAATTAAAAGGCACCTAGTCTAACAACATCACAAGGTCCTAATCAGCTGCAGAGAAGAGAACTAGAAAGGCAACCTTGCTCTGTTGAAGAGCTTGCTGAAGTACCAGCTAGGGAACAGGAATTAATGACTTGAGACCACAGAGAGGGAAGTTTGGTGGACTGGGGTAGGGAGGATTCACTGGGATCAACAGTGCATTAGGAAATGGATGACTGATGGATCTAGGGGGACCGCTGATGGAATTATGAATTGGGTGCTGGTTACCTACCTTTCCGTAACTGTTGTTCTTTGAGATACGTTGTACGTCTGTTCCACTGTAGGTGTGTGAATGCCTCCACCGTTGTCAGAGATTTTTCCCTTAACAGTACCTGTCCGGGCAGTGTGAGCATTCCCACCTCTTTTGCACCATTGCATGCAGTTATAAAAGACCCCATTACCCATGACCCTCCTCAGTTCCTTCTTCCTGGAGAGACTCCAGTAGAGAGGGGAAGATGGGTGAGTTGTGGGATGGATATGTTAAACAAAACTTGAAAAACATGAGTTACAAAAAAATCAAGTAACCATTTTTCTTCAAGTGATTGTACATATCCATTCCACTGTAGATGACTCACACACAGTTAAAGTTGGAGGCAGATTTGAAGTCTATTTGAATAGGGGTTGTATGATCTCCTGTCCACATCTGGCATCTTCTCTAGAGTGATGAGCACTGGCATAGTAGGGAGTAAATGTGTGAACTGAAGCCAGGTTGCCACTCTGCAGATGTCCACAATGGGCATCTGGGGCAGAAAGTCTGTATAAGCTGTCTCTGATCTAGCTGAATAAGCCACCACTTTCGATAGGGGTCCTGCATCTGACAAATGATAGCAAGACAAATACAGCCTCTTAATCCAAAAGATTCTCTGAGTGGCCCTTTATTTTATCAGAAATTGCAATGAATAGCTTCAACGCTGATCTGAATGGTTTTATCTGATCCAGATAAAGGAAAAATCCCTTCTAATATCAAGAGAACGTAGTTTCTCTTCACATCTTCTTGGATGAGGCTTTGGAACAAAGATTGCTAAATCAATTTCTTGATTTATGTGAAAACCATAAACCAATTTAGTTAGGAACTTAGGGTGAGTCCAAAGGAAGACGTTATCTCTGAAGAATACTGTGTAGGAGGTTCTGACACAAGAACTCTCAAATCTCCTACTGTCCCCTGGCCAAGGCAACTGTGACCAAGAAAGCCACTTTCATAAACAAGTGCAAGAGAGAACAAGTTGCCAGTAGTAATGATCAATTTTATTAGAACAAAATTTAAACCCTACTGTGAAACCAGGCTATGCACCTTTGGCTATAATCTGTCTAAACTCTTTAGAAATCTAATGGATATGGAGTTAGAAAAGATTGATCTGATATCCACAAGAGGGTGGAAAGTTGAGATAACTGCCAAGAGAATGGATGGTGCTACTGGAGAGCACTGGTTGTTTCAGAAATAGGACATAGTTTAGGATATGAGAAATTGCAACTTGTGCAGGGTGGATGCCTCTTTGTATAGACCAAATGGAGACCCTCTTCTATTCTGCAAGGTAAGCAGGTCTGTTTGAAGACTTTCTTCTGTTAAAGAGAATTTTTTTGTACTCTAGAGCAAAGATGTTTCAAGGAATTCAGCTATGTGACATCCATGCTGTTAGGGCCTGTAGCATGGGAAAGAGGAGATGATTGTTGTCCTGTGAAATCACATCCACATTTTTTGGGACTAGCATAGGGCAGGGGTGTCAAACTCATTTGCTATGGTAGGCCAGATTTGACTTAAATGTACTTCCAGCAGGCCATACATACCATAAATCAAAACTCAGTACGTGAGTACCATCACAAAAAAAAGGTGCCAGTACTCAGTGCCCCTGAGTACCATCACAAAAAAAGCCTTGCCCAGGCATGATATGGAAAGAAGCTGCCTGGAATGGCTCCTCTCCACGGCATGCTGCCACCAAAAAGAGGCATTCTAACAATTTCTTTCCAGGGTGTACTTGGGGACCACTGAGAGGAACCGCTTCTTTTCACAAATGGCTCCTTGTAGTGGTGTGCCTCTGAAGTGCACCCCTCTCCTTCCCCCCTACTATGGCTGCCACTGAATTTTCAGGCAGCCACCATTTCTTTTTGTTGGAGGAGGTCACCAGAGTGGCTAACGATCAGGGAGGAGGGTCTGGCATGGAGTAGGCAAAGGTTGCCAACCCCTGCACTATGCGAACTGGCCATTGGCTGACCATGACTGTGTCTCATTAGCACAGCCATACATACATAGAGCCTGGGAAAAAACTCATGGCTTATGTCAACGACACATGCAAGTTCTGTATTCTCAGTGATTTTTCATACAATCTGTCTAGTGGTACGAGGCCCTGCTCCCAGTATCCTCTAGCATTCACACTCACTAAGCTTTACCCAATTTGCGTCATCCACAGTGATTTATAATAATTCAGCCCCATCCCAACAAATCATCTATAAATATGACATTTGCAACCAATGTGGGCTTCCCCTCAGATAACTTTAGGCAGCTGAGGTGGAGATGACTGACTGGCATTGGCTTTCCACGGGTCTTGAAGGCCAGAGAGCGCAGAATCAATCTGGTACTGTACCTGATACCCAAATGGGCACTGGAAAATGGTGTACAGTAAGAATTGGACTAAATTTGTTCTAATTGGGAACTATAAACAAAAACACTAAGATAAACTAACACGACAGGAACTATATAGGTTGGTGGCTTATTGCTGCAGTGGGTGGGTGAGGTCTTGAGGCCTGCATTTTTCAGGAGGTCAGACTAGATGATCGTAGTGGTCCCTTCTGACCTTAAAGTCTATGAATCTATGAATATACACAAAAAGGCCTAGGAAAGTTTTCTGAAGTGCAAACATCACAGCTCAAACAACAGTCACTGGTGGCAGGAAGGAACTGGAGGTGGGGTGCACTGAGGCCCTTTATACCGGCATGCACAAGTGGATGCTCACGCTGCTCTGACAGTACTGATTAAGATAAAAGTCTCCAACAACTGCTCATGAGACAGACACATCTACAGTGGAATGTACATGTGCAAGAAACTGACAGATTTAGGAGAAGAGTTGTGAACTTGTACTGTGGAGTTAAAGTGTTATCCTTTTTTAATATTCTTTTTTTTAGAACTAACAAAGTAAAATAGTAAAACAGAAAAAAACCATTTGCTGACGCTCTCAAGTAATTAGATTGGTGAAGCGTGATTTCCCTTCACAAAAGGCATGTTGGCTCTTCCCCAACATATTCCAGCCACTGAATCTTGCTACACTTCATTTACTAAAGAGTCTCCTGGTGTCAGGTATCTTCTGCCTGTGTAGTTTGTGATCAAGATGTTTCTTCACATTCTCTTTGTTAAGTGAATGGGCTCCTTTAAGTTCTTAGTATAAGGCAGGTTGCATGACCACAAATTATTTATGAACAAGTCTCTGAACCTCTTTGAATTTTTCAATAGACTTTATTTAAAGTGCTGGTATCAAGTCTGGACACAGTAGCAATCTCACCAACAACATACCCTGAGATAACATCACCTCCTTACTCCTATTCACTATTCCTCTTTTAACATATTCAAAGGCTATGTCTACACTGGCAAGTTAGTTCAAATTAAGCCTCCTTAATTCGAACTAACTAAAGCCATGGCTACACTAATAAGTTCGAATAGGGTATTCGAACTAAAGGGTTAATTCTAACTAACTAGTTCGAATTAACCAATGTGGCCATGTTAATTCGAACTAATTTCTTAGTTCGAACTAACCGGCCATTGAAATGAATGGGGATCGCTAATTCGAACTAAGCAAGCGCCATGAATGGTACTTGCTTAGTTCAAACTAAATTTTCCTAGTTCGAATTAAGCTAATTTGAACTAACTAAAATTAGTTCAAATTAGTTAGTTCGAACTAACTAATTCGAACTAATTTTAGCAAGTGTAGACATAGTCAAGGAGCGTATTAGTCCTTTTGGCCAATGAATCACATTGGGAACTCATGTTCAGTTGGCTAGCTATAATGGCCCTAAGACGTTTTCAGAGCTGCCGCTTTTCAGAATGCAGTCCCCAGTCCTATGTGACCTACATTCTTGTTCCTAGATGTATGAATTTGCATTTAACTATTAAAATGCCACTTGTTTGATTGTGTTCAGTTTCTCAAGTAATCCATATTACTCTATATCAGTGACTGTCATCTGCAGTTTTTAAATTACTTTTTATTTTCTTTAACAGGTCAGTGATAAAACATTAAATAGCACCAGGCTGAGAACAGATCTCTGTAGAACTCCATTAGAAGCAATCCCATTTGATGACGATGGTTCTCAACTCACAATTGCTTTTGAGATCTATGATTTAAGGAGTTTTTAATCCACTGAATACAGACCACACTGAGTTTTGTATAATCTTACGCAAGACAAATTATATTATGTTAGTATGGTTATCTTTAATGGCAAAACATGGAACACTGTCAAGAGCAGAATCAGGTTTGTCTGCTTTCCAGGAAATTGTATTTATTGATATTAATTTTATTTCTGTCTTAACTGTTTAACTGGACAACAATTGTGTTATCAACATATTAAACAAATCTCTTCAATGTCTTTCTTAATGGTCTGCACATCCATTGAATAAAATGGATGACAGCAGAGAATTCAGTTATAATGCACATGTGAGCCCTCAGTGGAGAAGAGCAATTGTCCAGTACTACTCTTTAGGACAGGGGTCCTCAAACTTTTTAAACAGGGGGCCAGTTCATGGTCCCTCAGACTGTTGGGGGGGCCGTACTATAGTTTGAAAAAAACATGAACGCGTAGCTATCACGTCTGCTGTGGCCTGTGTTTCTGGGTACTGGGTGGCAGGCGGTAATGAATCCACACACTTTTTGTTGGTGCTGTGGGGCTCCGGCCAGGCCCAGAGTGTGGGACGGACCGATTTTAGCCTGCTGTTGTGTAGGCAACTAGTAACCAATGTTCCCTCTAGGTTTGGCGGCTTGTGTACAAAATTTTCAAGCCGTGTGCAAAACTTTTTCTGAATAAAATTTTTGTGCAAACTCACACGACAGAAAGTATAGGCATTAATTGAAGTTAAAGTGATTGTAAATAGAATTAATTAATTGTGTTTAATTAATTGAATTTGAATGAATTTTGAATTGAAATTTAATTTTTAGAAAGGTTTTTATTTAAAATTAATTTTTAAAAAGCTTTTTAAAAAAGAAGGAAGAGAAAGAAAAAAGAGAAGGAAGGAGGAGAAAAAGAAAAAGGTAAGAGAAAGAAAGGAAGGAAGCAAAGAAAGAAAGAGCAGGAAGGAAGGAAGGAAGGAAGGAAGGAAGGAGACAAAGAAGAGAAAAAGAAAAAAATAAAGGAAGGAAAGGAAGAGGAAGACAAAGAAGAGAAAAAGAAAAAAGAGAAAGGAAGAAAAGAGAGAAGGTAGGAAAAGAAAGGCGGAGAGAAGGAAGAGTAAGAAGGAGGCAGGAAGGAAGAGAAAGAAGGAAAGAAGAGAAAGAAAGACAAAGAAGAGAAAGGAGGAAAGAAAAAGGAAGGCAAAGAAGAGAAAGGAGGAAAGAAAAAGGAAGGCAAAGAAGAGAAAGGAGGAAAGAAAAAGGAAGGCAAAGAAGAGGAAGGAAGAAAGAAAAAGGAAGGCAAAGAAGAGAAAGAAGGGAAGAGAAAGGAAGCCAAAGAAGAGAAAGGAGGAAAGAAAGAAGCCGAGAAAAGAAAGAAGAAAAAAAAAGAAATAAAGAAGCCGAGGCCGCTGGCGGCGGTGACCCGAACACGGCCCCGGGAGGGCAGAGCAAACCCCGGCGGTGGGGACCGATCCTGGCCCTGTGCCAGGAGACCGAGGCTGTCGGCGGAGCGGAGCCGACCCTGGCCCCGGGCCGGTAAGTCGAGGCGGCCGGCGGGTGGGAGCCCGGGAGCCTGCCCCGGCCGCGGCCACCCCGCTGCCCCGGCCGCATGGGGCACGCAGGCAGGCACGCGCACATGCCCCAGCCCTGAGCCTGCCTGCTCCGCCCTGGGGGCGGGGAGGGCCAGCCCAGAGACCGGGCTCAGGTCGGGTCTCCCGCGGCAAAGCTGCGGCCCCGGGGGTCTGGTGGGGGCTGCCGGCCTGCATGGGGGTCCCTCAGTACTGCATGGGGGTTGCGACGGCCACTGCGCGGCCACGCACCTGTGCAGCTTAGACGGAACACTGGCGGGGACCCGAACGCGGTCCCGGGAGGG
Source organism: Pelusios castaneus (assembly GCA_007922175.1). NCBI lineage: Eukaryota > Metazoa > Chordata > Testudines > Pelomedusidae > Pelusios > Pelusios castaneus. The sequence goes on along the minus strand of ML685789.1, from coordinate 20,446,474 downwards.
CAGAGCAGACCCCGACAATGGAGACCGATCCTGGCCCAGTGCTGGGAGGCCGAGGCTGTCGGCGGAGCGGGGCCGGGTCGGCTCCGGGCCGGGAAGTCGAGGCGGGCGGTGGGTGGGAGCCCGGGAGCCTGCCCCAGCTGCGGCCACCCCGCTGCCCCGGCCACATGGGGCAGGCAGGCAGGCTTGCGCACATGCCCCGGCTCTGAGCCTGCCTGTTCCGCCCTGGGGGAACTGGACGCAGCGCTGTCCGTGACCGCAGCAGGGGTGGGGACAGGGTAAATGACCTTGGCGGGCCGTATTCGGCCCGCAGGCCATAGTTTGAGGACCCCTGCTTTAGGATCTTCCTGTGAAAAAAATCACAAAGCAACCGAAGAACAGGCCCTGCCATTCCTGCCAGACATCACAGGCATGTCAAAAATCCACAATGCTGAATGCAGCTGAAAAATCTATCATCAGCCTGGGCACAAAATCTTTATCAAATGTGAGGTGGAGATCATTGACCAGCTCAATACATATTATTTCTGTGCTGTGTGCAGATAGGAATACAAGGTCAAGATACTGAGAATTATCTGACCACAAACTTTTTCATATTTGTAATCAGAAATGGACATTTAGATTCTGGTTTATAATTAATTCCCAGTGTCAAAAGATGACTTCTTGATCAGAGGCCTAGTCCTTTAAAGCAACTATCCTTCCTTAAAGAAAAACTGACAACCCTATCAGCAAAGACAGGGACCCAGCACACAAGATGTGGCATGATTTTCTTTTAATGTTTCCAGAACTTCATGATGTCAAGTTCCAAAGGGGTAGCCGTGTTAAGTCTATTGCAGAAAAACAACAGAGTCCTGTGGCACTTTTAAAGACTAACAGATTTATTTATCGCATGAGCTTTCATTGGAGAAAATCCCACGGTCAAAACCGAAGCAGGTAAGATCTACACTAGAATCTCAGAGTCAAAAATATCTTGCTAATGGAAGTTGTTCATAACTTTGAAAGGTAGGTAATTCTGAATAAAACGTTATGGTTGTTCCTTCCAAAGTTTACAACTGAACATTGACTTAATAGAGCTTTTTAACTTTATTACACAGTAGGAAAATGCTGCTTTTCCTTTTTTATTTTTTAGTAGTTCATGTTTAAACACAGGACTATACTGTATTTGGTTTTGGGGGTTTTTTGGAGTCTGTTGCTTCCTAACTGCATCTTTCCAGGTCCAAATGAGGTGTGTGATTAACTGGTCAGTTGGTAATTTTGGTGTTTATAAGTCTGAGTATCTACTGTACCTAGGTACTTATATAGTCCTCTTCACTGAAGTAATGGAGTACCTCACAATTAAATAAAAACTACAACAACCAAACACTTTTTCTCTCTCTTTCTCTTCCTGTAAGAATAGCTTGAAAAGTGAAAAACATTTTATGCCCATCCCACCTTTCTTCTATCTATGTATGAGGACTACACATGAAGACCTGTTGTGGTAACACAAGTCAATAGGTTCTGCCTTTTCCCATGGGTTATAATTAACACACAGAGTGTTATAGATTATTCACTTCAATGGATAATCCAATTCCACCCTTCCTTAAAGAAAAAATTGACAGCCCCATCAGCAAAGACAGGGAGCATGATTTTGAAGTTTTGAAAGCCATTAGGCTAGTGACCATATTCTCCCTCTCAAAGTGAGTTCCACAGTTTGGGTTCTGTTCTCAAAGAAGTTCTGTATCCTGCTGGTCATAATTCTAGTGGAATACAGCTGTTATAGAAAGCCACGATCATGGAAAAAGAGATGATCTCTCAGACTTCGGTCAATTTGATGGATGGTTCTGACTACTACAACTGAAATTAAATTTGGCTCTGTAATTGATGGGGAGCCAAATCAGAGGGCAGAGCACTGAGGCGATATGTTCAGAGCCATCAGTGTTACTCAACAGATTGGCTGCTGCATTTTATATCAGTTTAAGCTTATTTTGTCAGTTTGGCTTCATTCCCACTATGAGTTACAAGAGTCAAACCTGGAAGAACATGAATGCATGCATTACTATGGCCAGATCAATGCTTGACAGGATAGAATTGGATCATCCCTTGAAGTGAATAACCTTTAATACACACTGAAATGCGTTAATTGTAACCCATGGAAAAAGAAAATGGAGCAAATGGCTCCTAAAATGAAGGAAAGGCAGACATATGGCAGATTGGAATTATGCTCAGGCAGCATACCAAATCTAAGGCCTGCTACCTAAATTAATGGGTTAAAAACTAGCTAACTACTAGGTCCCAAAATATAACTGTAAATGGTGAATTGTGAGTGAGCAGATCTGTTTCCAATGAGGTCCTCCAAGGATCAATTCTTGCCCCTATACTAGTCAACATTTTTATCAATGACCTGAAAGAAAACAAAGTCATCATTGATAAAAAGACTGCAGATGACACAAAAACTGAGGGAGTGGTAAATAATAAAGAGAACAGTCACAGATACAAAGCGACCTAGATCACTTCCTAAGCTGGGGACAAGCAAACAATATGTGTTTTAATACACCTAAATGTAAATCTAAAACAAAGAATGTAGGCCATTCTTACAGGATTGGACACTCTCCTGGGAAGCAGTGACTCTGAAAAAGATTTGGGGGTTGCCGTGGATCATCAGATTAATATGGGCTGCACCCTGTGTGATGCTGTGACTAAAAGAGTTAATGTCAACCTGGGATGCATAAACAGAGGAATCTCAAATAGGAGTAAAGAGGTTATTTTATTTTACCTCTTATTTGGCACAGGTGCACCTGCTGCTGGAATATTGAGTCCAGTTCTGGTGTCCATAATTCAAGAAGGATGCTGATAAATTGGAGAGGGTTCAGAGAAAAGCCATGAGAATGATTAAAGGATTAGAAAATCTGGCTTGCAGTGATAGACTGAAAGAGCCCTATCTATTTAGCTTAACAAAGAGAAGGTTACGGGTGATTTGATTATAATCTGTAACTGGTTCCCAACCTGTGGCCTGTGCGGCTTTCAGAGTGGCCCACAGCTCTCCTCCCACTGGCTGCAGAAGGGAGCCACTGTCTAAGACTCAGGTGGAGAGTGTTTCTGCATCGCTAAAAGACCGGTGAAGGCTCCTTGCTGCAGCCAGAGGATGGGAGATCAGTGCTCCTCTTCCCATGGTTCCAGCAGAGAGCAAAATGCTCTGCTTTGGTCCCTAGGTACTGGGATTGCTGCTGCAGCCAGAGGGAGGGGATCTTCCATCTCCCTGGCTGCAGAAGGGAGTCATGGCTAGGTACCCGGGTGGAGCACATGGGGCTATAGGACGTGTAGTTTCGCTGCTGCAGCCCAGGAGATGCGAGACCAGTGAGAAGGTAGCCTCCTTGCTGAACTCCTTCCATCTGACTGAAGTGTGGGGGTAGGGGCCTGCTGTTGGAAACTGGTGGCTCTTCAGGGTTGTAAAAATGGTATCTGTGGCCCTCGAGCCATAAAGGTTAGGAATCACTGGCCTATAGGTATCTACCTAGAGAAATGTCACTGGGATGTCTGCTGCTGCCTCCTGCTCCAAACATGTCATGCCCAGTACCAGTTAAGGAGGTTTATTCTGTTACAACAAATATTAAGCAAACAACCAGAATGCAGTCTTAAATCAGTACTTGGCCCCCAGGCTTGAGAGCCACCCTAAAGGTCCTTGCTGTGCCCAGGGCCCTGTCTGTGTCCCTGCTGAGTTTTCACCCTCTGAACTTGGGCCAATTTTTCTTCCAGGGCCAAGCATTGTTTCCTCTGTCCCTTGGCTCCCACCTGCACCCAAGCCACCTTTTGTACTAAACTGACAACGTGACTAATGATTCTCTCCCATCAGATGTTGCCCAATTCCTGTTGTCAGTTCCTAAGCTGGTCCCTCAGGCTCAAGGAAAATTGTGTTCTCCCTCTCAGTAACTCTTTTTCCTCCTTCCTCTGGCTCCCTGCCCTTTTGTTTCCATTCTTAGTCCGTCTCGGATCCTCCTGGTCCCAGGCTACTGTCCTGGCCCCTCTTGCACAAGGGCTGAGAAACCCACCCAGTCTCTCTGCAGAATTATGGGCTAAAGGCACCACCTTGACTACCCCAACACGCAGTCAAGCTTTCCAATCCTTTAGCTCCAACTCAACTATTTGCCATGGTAACAGGAAACATGCACTTGGGAGGTGTCAGTCCAGGCTATTTAACTTCAGCTGGTTTTCCTGAACCACAGTGCATCCAGAATCCAAGTCTACAAGTCTCTTAACTGCAGCTCCTCCCACCCTAACTCCAACAACCTATGGTCAACCCCCACCGACTCTCGAAGTGGACTGCCATAGCTTGGTCTCACTGTAGTAACACTTTAGATAGTTACACTCCATAATAGGGCCATTTTTTTTAATATGCCCATACTGGCCACCCTGGAAGCAAACTGCAAGGCCCCCTGGTTTCTTCCCATAAGTATATCCAGCAGACTGCAGGGCTCCCCAGTCCCTTGTATGTGTTGTGCACCTCCTGAGTTTAGGAGGCAATGGGGAATCAGGCCCAATGTATCTCCTGACCTAAGCAAGGTTAATTTCTTCAGTAACATCTGTACATATAGGAATTTTTAACTTACTTTGGAGGGGGAGCCTTCTGTGATTTTCACCAGCTGCCAGAGAATAGAGTAATGGGAACACTGTAGCGCTTGAACAACTATCTGTAATAGAGGGAAAACAAAGAATCCCAATACACTGGAAGACAAAGTAAAAGCCAAACATTTAGAATAAGTTTATGAAGAATTTTGGAAAAGAATCTGTAATAGCTCTTATGTAGTGTTTTCATTTTCAAAGGTATGATTTTACCCCTTAGCCATCTTGGTGTAAATAAGGCAGCTTAACTACTCCAGTGAAAAAAGCCTTATAGGGCATAGGAAGGAAACTGTAAGAGTATTTGTCAGAGCAGAGTTCAGAAAGGACAGGCAAATCCGAGCATGACAAAAGTATGACCCAGCATTTGGATACCTACATGTAAAAATGTGTATTTTAATCCATCAAATTGTTCATCTGTCAGTATGGCAGTCTGGTAACACAATACATTTGATCATCTTGCCCAATTGCAAATCAAAGAAAAGACACCGCCCATAGAGATGGCAGGGATAATATCAGTGCTCTAACCAGAAATATCAGTGGGAGGTGTCACCTGTAACTCAGTAAGAAATGTATAGGATAACTGTGAATTCCTCTGAAAAATCTTGTCCTGATCAGAGATGGCTCCCATCACTAGAAATGAATAAAGAGATATGTCCCTGGGCAGAGAGACTACACTGCAAGAGCACTTAACTTTTTATTTCTTTGTACTGGAGGTTTTTGGTGAGGTATGTTGTGTTTGTGGCAGCTCTAAGAGCTTCACAATGAAATTTTATTTGAGGATAACCCTAAAGGCCAAATTAACTAAGAAGCACCCTTCTGCAAAAAAATATTCTTGTTGAGGGCTCATGAGGAAAACTGTGTAAGATTCACTTCTTGGTGTTTCTTTCAACTGGTCTTCAAGTGGAAGGAACTGGATGGGGTGAGGGAGGGAGCGGAGTCTCACTCTTTTACAAACAGAGCCAAAGGACAGTTGACAATTACAGGGGCAGTTGTTACTCTGCCATTCTCTTCTCCCCTGGCAGCATAGTTCCAGCACGAGGTAGGCTGTCCCACTGGCTGATCTCCTCTGTAACTGCTCAGTAGCAGTTTTAGAGAGACCCAAGGAAGGTGTTTCAGATCAGAGACACAGGGGTGAATGCTCAAAGGAATCAGATGCCTGGAAAATTAGGTTCCTAAGTTCCTGTGCGTTGTATAGAATGAGGCAGGTGCCTTACCCTACAATTCATAAAAGCCAGCATGGTAGATGGGAAGTCACCTAAGACAGTCAATGGAGAATGCTGACCAGAGGAGTGCATGCAATACGCACAACTCTTTTGATGAGAACAAGCTTCTTAGTCTTAGCTCCAAGGAAGCGGCTAGCTCTGCTTGTGATTCTGAAATCAAGAGCCCTGCTTAGAGTTAGGCACTATACACCATTTTAGCAGGAAGCTGCTGTAGTACCAGGAACCCACTTTATAATTTTTAGTCCATTGTTATAGCACTGACCTAGTCCATAGGAGATCCAGGTTTAATTCCCCTTTCCATCAGAGGGGGAAAAGGATTTGCTGAGAGGTCTCCCACCCCTCAGAAGAGAACTCTGACCACTGAGCTATGGGATACTCTGATGTGGGGCTCCCTCCATCTCTCCTATAAAAGCTGTTGCACTGTGCAAAAATAATGAAAGCATGCTTGGAGCAGGGGGAGTGAGCGCAAGCTCTCCCATGTGGGTGCCCTAGCCACTGAACTTCAAAATCACTCTTCCTGCCTGGCCCAGTGACTGATCCACCATGGATAAACACTTAAACAGCCACTGGGCTAGAATTACAGTGTAATCATAAATCTAATCTTACCTAGCACATATGCAGCACATTCCATAGCAGAGTATATAATGTTATCTTCATTTTATAGATGAGAAAACTGAGGATCAGAAAGATTAAGGCCCAGATTTTAAAGGTATTTAGATACTGCTGCACTCAGTGCTGCAACTCCTAACTGATTTAGGAGCTTAAGTCTCATTTTTAAAAGGATTTAGGCACATAGGAACTTAAATGCCATTGCCTGTCAATGGGATTTTGGCTCCTAAATCCCTTTTGAAAATAAAAGTCATTTAGGTGTTGCAAAACTACTCAGCAATGTCTAAATACCTACAAAAATCTGTGCCCTAAGTAACTTAGTCCAAGTCACAGATTGAATCAGCAGCGGAGCCAAGAACAGAACCCATGTCCCATGAGGGCCAGCTCTCAGCTCACTACACTGACCTTTCATTGAAAATCCCAGGAATTGCATCAAAATTAATTTCACTGTGTGATAAAAAAAGCATGGTTTAAACTGTTGTGTCAGGAAATTAAAGACTAGGGCATTAACTTATTGTGCTTCTCTGTGATTATTCTCCTCAAACTCCCAAAGCTTAACTCCCCTAAATAATACAATGTGTACATTGCTAACTATACCTGTTCTGGCATAGCTCCATGTTCAATTCCAGTCCTCAGTAATCTGTAGCAGTTACTAAACAGGTCCCATTTTGTGAGATCATGAGCACTAAAACAAGACACAATAAAAAAAAGACATTAGCTGTGTTTCCCCCAAAATACATGAAGAAAATTGTCTCGAAGGCTCATTTAGTAGTTCAGTATTTCTTTGAAATGTTGAATCAACAGAGCAGTTTGATAACGCACCTCTATAAATTAGATCACACTACATTAAAATGTGAAATTGTGCTTTTTCATAAACCAGGACTATTTTACCAGAAGAAATTTTTATAATTCAGAATTAAAATCAATGCACATGATACATATTTATGTTATATGGAGGTAGCTGAATTGTGGTCAAACTACCATGTCTGGAACTTGCTTCTAAATCAGCTTCGTTCTGTAATTTTTAACACTGCTGGAAATTTACCAAGCACTTCTCTACCCCAAAGTGAAGTCAAACAAAATATGTTAAATGAAAAAATTATTAGGCAAAGTAAACTGAGATGCTTTTCTCTAGTTGTTTGCAATAAAATATTTAAATTTATTTTAATTTTAAAATATTAAACATTCTATAATGTTCTTCAAAATATTTTAAATGAAAAATCCTTCAATATTTTTTCTTCAAAATATTTTACATGAATAATATTAGGCAAAGTACATTTAGATACTTTTCTCTAGTTGTTTGCAATAAAATATTTAATTTAATTTAATTTTAAAATATTAATCATTCTATACTGTTCTTCTAATGTAAGATAGAATGGGATCTAGTCACAGAAAGTGGATGGAGAGCATTGAGAAAACTGCAAGAGACCAGTCGATTCACATGTGTTCCTTCAATGAAAACCATATGGGCAGATGCCTGTACCTACACAGAACCTGACTGACTTACTGAAAAGATACTCTCTTATTGCTGAAGAATTGATTCCTATACACACTTATAAAATCTAATCCTCTGGTCCTGAAAAGTGAAGAATGCTGGGGCAGTCTATGCTGTAGGTTTGGACCTGCTCATATCATTTATTTAAAAGCTCTTTAACAGCAGGAGAGTTGTAGAAGACCCTAAAACAAAAACTAAAATATAAACAAACCCTCACACATAAAAGTTAAATTTCAGATATGCATGGTTGCATGATGATGAGATGTGTTATATGTAAAACCTAGGTCTCCAGGTTACAACTGCTAAATAACCTTGTTGTGCATACTGACACTCATTCAACAAAGCATGTAAAAAACTGTCTACACACAAAAATTGCACTGTTTTAATAATACCAGCACAGTTAAAATGGTACAAGCCCCCTAATGTGACATCTGTTATGTTTAAACCGTTTATTCCTGCAGGGAAGGAGAAAAATGACAATTCTGTTTTACCTGTGATTTTTCATTCTAGGATGCTCAATGGCAGTCTTCATGGAAGGGGGGAGGGGTGTGTCTGTTTCCACGGCAACTGGAAGCAGACAAGACTTCGCTCTGAGCCTAGGCTTAGGTCTGCCTCTCAGGAAGAATTCTCAAAAGCTGAAAAGTACCAGCTATACAAAAGTTTAATGCTATTCAGCTCAAACTGTTTGCAGAAGAGTCTTGACATGGATTTAGGGATTTCTTGGAGGAACAACCTCTTCTCTTCCAAACCACTTAACAAGTGGACAACAGCCAAAAGAAAATCCCAGTCATATGCAATATTTTGAGGGAGGTGGGGGGTAGGCTGTTTGACATGGAGGGTTCTAGAATAAAAATGCATAGGTAAGATAGAATTTCTCCCCCTAGTTCTCTCCAGTTCAGACAGTCTCCAGTGGGATGCAGAAAGAAGTAAACCATCCCTGCTTGGGGTGGGGGAAGAGAGTTTCTACTTATGTATGTAGAACTGAAAAGGAACATAGGAGTTATTGAGGCACTGTGTTCTGTCCAAATGCTGTATGACCAGGGAGAGAATGTCAACAGAAATTGAGGATTAAAGGCCATATAGTAGTATTACAGGCCCTCCTCAAAAGGTTGCAATGACTCTCAAATTGGGAGAGAGATAAATAATGAAGAGGACGGGTCACTAATTCATAGAGATCTGCATCAGTTGGTAAACTGGGCAAAAGCAAATATGTATTTCAATAAAGCTAAAGCTAAATGTATACATTTAGGAACAAAGAATATAGGGCATAATTACAGACTGGGGGACTATCCTGGGAAGCAGCGACTCTGAAAAAGATTTGGGGATCATGGTAGATAATCAGGTGAAGTCTGAGTGTGATGCTGTGGCCAAAAGAACTAATGGAATCCTAGGATGCATAAACAGAGGAATCTCAAGTCGGAGTAAAGGGATTATTTTACCTCCATATTTGGCAATGGTGTGACCACTGCTGGAATACTGTGTCCTATTTTGGTATTCCCAATTCAGGAAGGATGTTGATAAATTGGAGAGGAATCAGAGAAGAACCATGAGAATGATTAAAGAATTGGAAACATGCCTTCTAATGAAAGACTCAAGCAGTTCAATCTTTTTAGCTTAACGAAGAGAAGGTTCAGAGAAGGGTGTCTTGCTGATAATGTGTAAGTATCTATCTGTGCAACAAATATTTAATAATGGGCTCTTCAGTCTAGCTATAACATGATCCAATGGCTGAAAGCTGAAGCTAGACACATCCAGAGTGGAAATAATATGTACGTTTTTAACAGTGATGGTAATTAACCAGTAGAATAATTTACCAAGGGTTGTAGTGGAGTACCCATCACTGACAATGTTTAAATCAAGACTGGATATTTTTCAAAAAGATCTGCTGTAGTAATTACTTTGGGGAACTGCTCTGGCCTGTGCTATACAGAAGGTCAGACTAGATGATTACTATTGTCCCTTCTAGCTTCAGAATCTATTATAGGCGTATGAATCTCTCTGCCCACAAAACCACTGCTCCTTCCATATTGATAATGACAGTTGTACTGGAGGCTTTGAATGCCTCTGCAATATCTGTCTTTATTCCATTGTAGGCTTTGTTCACATCTAATTTATGCATTTCTGCTTCCTTAGAATGTACGAATTCAACCAGTACAGTAACCATTTATAATTTCATATTATATGAGCAGAACTGTGATGACCTTGGAGATGGAAGCATGGTTAGTTCATAGTACAACCATGTATGCTAGAATGTGTAACTGATGGTTCACTGACAGCACATCAAGCTTTAACCTCCACTTGGGACAAAGAGGTGGTGAGCAGCAAAGACTCTTTTACCAAGAAGAGGAAAATATGTACCAACTGTGAAGGTGAAGGATGCTGTTGTTTGGACCTGCAGCCCACAGATTAAGATCCTGGTGGTCAATTTTATGCTGCTAGATAAGAGATTAAATCCAGGACTTCTATGGTAGCATTTTCTGAAATACTATCAGTTTCATGCACAAAGCCAGACAGGTAGAACTGCAAGGTCTCCATGTGTGTATGAGATGATGGTACAGGAAGAAAGGATTCAAGTCTAATGGGAACTGGGGAAACTTTTGGGAAAGGAGAAGCTTCTACTCATGGCTGTCAAACTCATTTGCTATGGCAGGCCAGATTTGACTTATGTGTATTTCAACTGGGCCGTACATACCATAAATCAACATACTAGGGCATTTTCACAGCATCACAGAGCACTGTGTATGCAAGACTGCGCTCTGTGATACCACACTCTCTCTCTCTCTCTCTCTCTCTCTCTCTCTTTCTGTTAGGGAGAGAGTGTGGTCTCAGAGAGTGCAGTCTAGCATACACAGTGCTCTGCAATGTTGCGAGACCTGACACTCTAGTGGCATCACAGAGCGCTGGGTATGAGACTTCTTTTTCTCTCTGTTAGGGAGAAAGTGTGGTCCTGAAGAGTGTAATCAGGGGCTGAATGGAAGAAGTTTGTGGACCACCTGTTTGACACCTCTGCTCTATATGAAGGATGTGATGCAACTAAAGAAAAACAGAACCAGATTGCTGTCAGGTATAATAAAAAAGGTTGCAGGGAAGCCGGCAGGTGTGGAGGTGCACATGGTTTGGACAGAGATATTGCACAGAGAAGGATCTATTAACAGGGATTCTCTATATCCTAAGAAAGAGGAGAGAACAGAAATTGATAAAGTACAGGTATAAACTGAAGAGAAATAGTCAAATGAAAAAGTATCCCATTCAATTACATAACGTGAAGGCAGACAACTAAAAAGTGACAATTTTTTTTAAACTGCTTATATACAATTGCTAGAAGTCTAAATACTAAGAAGGGAGAACTTGAATGTCCAGTATCAAATGAGAATATTCATATAATAGGCATCACAGAAACTTGGTGGAATGATGACAACTAATGGAACATGGTAATATCAGGGTACAAAATATATAGAAATGACAGCTTAGGTTGTGCTGGTGCAAGAGTGGTACTATATGTGCAAGAAACCAGAGTAAAATAGAGTAAAAATCTTAAATGAATAAAACTATACTATAAAATCTCTATAGATTGACATTCCATGCTTGAATAGTAAGAATATAGCACTAGGAATACATTACTGATCACCTGATCAGGATGGCAACAGTGATTGAAAATGCTAGGCGGGATTACGAAGGCTACAAAAAGCCAGTCATAATGGGGCAAATTTCAACTATTCTCATTTTGAGTGGGTACATATCACCTCAGGGTCGGATGCAGAAATGAAGTTTCTAGACACTATTAATGACTTATTGGAGAAGCTGGTCCTGGAATCTACAAGGAAAAAGGCAATTTTTGATTTAGTCCTAAGTGAAGCAAAGGATCTGGTCCAAGAGGTGACTAAAGCTGAACTGCTTGATAACAGCAACATAATTAAATTTAACAGGGGTGATGCTATACGATTAAAGATGATCATTTTTATCACTGTTGTTACCTCTGTTACACTGTTTCCATATGTCTTGTACAAAGTATGCCACATAATTAAGGTACCAATGGAGAAGTTATGATTTCCTAGGTATGATTATTCTGATTAAATCTGTGCATCACATTTGTATCTAAAAGGTATGAACACTGGATAAATTCCTGTATCTAAAACATATATTATATTCCTGGATGACAACTCCCTCATATAGATTTCCATTAGGTGTTGATGTCACGTGCTAGGGGTTGATGGCCCGCCTCATAGGCTTTCCTGTAGATGACTCAGAAAGAATATGAACAATTGCTATCCTGTGAGTAAGAAAATCATGTAAGGACATGTGACCCTCAACTCCATTTTGGCCAAATAATTTTCCCATGCACCTAGGCTGGGGCTTTGTTTGGGACAATAATTTCCAGGCACATGGCAAAGGATAAAAAAGACCTCAGTGACACCTCTATTTTGCCTCTTTCCTACTGCAATTCTCTGGACTGGGGATTTACAACCTAAAAGATCACCTTGAACTATGGACTGAGGACTTCCAATCTTTTGGAAGTCACCAGAGAAACTTTTGAAAGCCAGCAGTCTACTCCATCACTGCTCCAAACCTGATATAAGGACTTTCAATCATTTGTATGGGATGTGAATGTATGGACTGAGGACCATGTGGCTGCTTTGCAGATTTCCTGGATCGGTATCTGTTCCAGAAAAGCATCCGAGGAGGCCTGGGCCCTGGTTGAATGCGCCGTCACCAGGCCGGGAATGGGCACTTTAGCCCGTTCGTAGCACGCTGTCATCCAGGGCGATTTGTTCTGTGTAGAGACTGCGAGGCCTTTCATTCTCTTCGTAGTTGCCACAAAGAGTTGTGGCAACTTCCTGACCAGTCTCGTGTGCTCTATGTAGAAAGCGAGCGCTCTCTGCACATCTGGGGTGTGGCCCCTCATTTGCTCCTCTGTCGAGTGTGGCTTGGGGTAGAGGACAGGCAGGAAGATATCCTGGCTGATGTGAAATGGGGACCGCCTTGGGCAGGAAGGCTGGGTGCGGTCTCAACCACACCTTTTCCTTGAAAAAGATCGTGTAGGGTGATTCTGAGGACAGGTCTCTCAATCCTGACACCCTTCTGGCTGAGGTGATGGCCACGAGGAATAACAACTTCCATGACAAGGTAAGGAGGGGGCCTGAGGCCAGGGGCTCAAAGGGAAGGCCCATCAGCGACCTGAGGACAAGGTTCAAGTCCCACTGAAGTGTGGGGGACACACAGAGCCTCTCCACACCCTTCAGGAATCTCACTGTCATAGGGTGGCTAAAGGGGTGACACCTTCAAAGGACGAGTGGAAAGCCGAGATAGTTGCCAGATGCACTTTAAGGGAGGCTATCGTCAGCCCTTCCATCTTCATCTGTAGCAGGTACTCCAGAATGTCCTGGATGGGGGCAGTCTCTGGCACAAGCCCCCATTTCCTGGCCCAGAGGTTGAAGTGTTTCCACTTGGCCCAGAACGTGGCCTGCGTGGAGGGCTTTCTGCTGCCTATCAGCACCTGTTGGACCTGGGCTGAGCAGGCTCTTTCATTCCAGGTCAGTCATGGAGCTTTCATGCTGTCAGATGCAGCAGGCCCAGGTCTGGGTGCAGGATATGCCCGTCTTCCTGCGATAGGAGGTCTTGTCTTCTCGGTAGCTCCCACAGGGGGACTGTTGCGAGGTCTGGAGCAGGCAGAACCAGTGCTGGTGGGACCATTCTGGCGATATCAGTATCATGTCTGCTCTGTCCCCTTTGATTTTTAGTAGGACCCTGTGGATCAGCGGGATCAGAGGAAACGCATATAGCGTGGGACCCAACCAAGGTGAGAGAAATGTGTCCAAAAGCGAGCCTTGGTCCCTGCCCATGCGGGAATAGGACGGCGGGCACTTGCAGTTCTGCTAAGTTGTGAAGAGGTCTACCAGGGGATAACCCCACCGTTGGAAGATCAAATCCAAGATCTCTGGGTGTAGCAACCACTCATGCTTTGGGAGGAACTGCTGGCTCAGTTTGTCCACCTGATCGTTCTTCTCTCCCGTCAGGTGGCTGGTGACTAAATAGAATTTGTGCCTGACCGCCAGGTCCCAGAGGCATTTCACCTCTGCATAGAGGGCTGAAGAGTGAGCACCACCCTGATGGTTGATATAAAAGATTACTGCCATGATGTCGGTGAGGACTTGCACTACTCTGCCCCGGATCTGATCAATGGAGCCCAGGCAAGCCAAGCCAAGTTCTCAGCTCCTTGCACTGATGTGGAGGGAGGACTCTTGACTTGAGCGGACCATCTCCCTTGTGTCCTTAGACCAGTACTGATGTGTGCACCCCAGCCTAGGTCTGACGCATCTGAGATCAGGGTTACTGAGGGCATGAGGGCCTTGAAGGGCACTCCCTTGAGCGTGGCATGGGGGTTCTTCCACCACTGTATAGAATCGAAGACTGCAGGGGAAAATCCTGACTTTTTGCTTTAGAGAGTACTTGTGAGTGCAGTATACCACTGCCAGCCACGATTGTAGGGGCTGCATCTTTAGGTGTGCTAGTCAGACCATGTAAGTTGAGGTGGCCATGTGGCCCAGAAAGCAGAGGTAGGACCTTCCTGTTGCCAGCAGCTGACGCTACACTTCTGTGATGAGGTTCAACATAGTCTCGAATCTGGATCTGGGAAGGGATGCCCTGACTCTGACCGAGTCTAGTCGCGCCCCAATGAATTCTGTCCTTGGAACCAGTTCTAATTTGGACTTTTTCAGTTTCAGCATGAGGCCTAGCCGCTCACACAGACACTGTGTGCGTCAGATGCTGTCCTGGGCCTGCTGACGGGAACTGGCCCTGATCAGTCAGTTGTCCAGGTGGGGAAAAATGTGGATCCCCTGTCGCCTTCGGTGGGCCGCTTCAGTGGCCATGTACTTTGTGAAGACTGGTGGGGCAAGGGAGAGGCCAAAGGAGAGGGCCGAGAATTGGAAGTGCAGCTCCCCGACCAGGAAGCAGAGGTAGCGTCTGTGCGAGGGGTGGATAGCAATATGAAAGTACGCATCTTTCAGATCGAGGGAGGCAAACCAGTCCCCAGGGTCTAACGGGAGTATAATGTGGGCCAGGGATACCATTTCAAATTATGCTATTCTTAGAAATTTGCTTAGACGATACAGGTCCAGCATTGGCCTGAGGCCCCCTTTCGCTTTGTGGACCAGAAAGTAGTGTGATAGAAGCCTTGGCCCCTCTCCTGTACTGGGACCTCCTCTATTGCATCTAGGGTGAGCATGGAATGGGCCTCCTGGGGAACCACGGTGGGCAGGAGCCTCCCTGGGGGTTTCCTCCAGAACTGGAGAAGGTATCCCTGAGAGAGAGTGTCCAGGATCCAACAATTCGAGGTGATTTTGGCCCACTGGCCTCAAAACCTTCTGAGGCGTTCTCTGAAGGGGTAACGTTTGTATGCGACCGGGACCATGGTGCCTCCCTCTGAGCTCTTGTCAAAAGTGCTGACCTTGGCTGCTAGGGTGGCTAGTTCAGCTGTTGCAACGCGAACGAGTGGCCCTGGTTGTTCCTTGAACACAGGAACCTGTCCCTATCACTGTCTTTTTGTTTAAAGGGCCTCTGGAAGCTGATGAACCACTGTTGCAGTGGCTGCTGTTGCTGCTGCTGCTGTGGACGCCGTTGAGGGGGCTGTGGCCTGAAGGGGCGTCTAGACAACGGAGGTGTATACATCCCCAAGGAGCAAAGGGTCACCCTTGAGTCTTTCAAGCCATGAAGATTTTCATCTGTGCACTCTGCAAAGAGTGCCGGACCTCCAAAGAGTAGGTCCTAGATCACCGCCTAGGCCTGAGGCGGGAGTCCTGAGCCCTGCAACCACGTGGCCCTTTGCATGGAGACAGCCGAGGCCACTGTCCTACCTGCCAAGTCAGCCATGTCCCAGGCTGAACGTAGGGCTGATCTGGCCACTGCTTAGCCTTCTTCGAGAAGTGTGTCAAATCTGCCACATGTTCCTGGGGTAGCAACTCCCTGAGGCACCGCATAGACTCCTACAGGTTAAATTGGTAGCGATCTAGTAGGGCCTGCTTGTTTGCAATTCTGAACTGCATTGCTGTGCTGAAATAAACTTTCCTTCCGAAAATGTCCAGTCTCTTGGCCTCTATTTTTTGGGGTTGGTGTGGGTTGACCCTGTCTCTCTCTTAGGTTGACCGCCTCTGCAACCAGTGTGGCCAGGGTGGGGTGGTTGTATAAGAAGCTGAACTTCTCTGCGGGCACATAGTATTTCTTCTTCACACCGTTGGAGACCAGCGGGGTGGAGGAGGGTGTTGACCAGCTGGAGCGCATGATTTTCATTACTCCATTGTGAACAGGCAATACGTCTCTGAACACAGCTGAGGCTGAGAGTACATCGAAGGGGGGTCCGCCTTTTCGCATATCTTCTCTGTCTGCAGGCCAAGGCTGAAGGCCAGACATCTCAGGATCTCCTGTTGAACTTTGAAATCATCCGTAGGAGATGCCAATTCCTGGTGCAGGGCCTTGTCAGGAGAGGACAGCGAATAGCACTGGGGCTCCATGTGGGACAGATCTGACGGCCTTATCCCTGCATCCGACTCTCCATATGAGGCGCAAAGGTCACCTGGCTGGGAGGTGGGGGAGAGGCAGGAAGGATAGATGCATTGGCTGGGAGCTACCCGCTTGGATCGCCCAGGGGCCCCAATACTGTCATCGGGCAGCCACGCGGAAGAGAAGACAGCAGTAGGGTGGAGAATCCCCTGAGCAGGGAGTTGCCCCGTGGTTGAGGGGAAATGGTCCCTCCATGGGTGGTGCCACGCTGTGGGTCCCCAAGCATCAGACTGGGCCAGCCTCCCATTCAACGGCCCCCCATGCGCTGAACTGGGCCAGGCCCCCATGTGCTGGCTGGGCACCCACTCTGTGCACTGGGGCCCAAGCCCCTTTCTTTTTCTCCTCCCACCCATGTCCAGCTTCCAAGCCCACCCCCCACCACAGTACTTATGCTGCTGACAGATAGTCTCCAGAGTCCTGACATGGCACAGCCCAGGGCAGCTGTTTATATTTCCCACCCTGCTCCACCTTAGACTACGTGACTGGGAATAGAGTAGGGCAGGAAATTTAAAATGGCCCCGCCGGCTCCGGCTCCTCAGGAGACTCGGGGCACTGCTGGGCACATTCGGGGCTTGTGCTCCCTGTGCCCTATGGCAGTGATGCCACTGGGCAGTGGCACCTTTCATGGCGTCTGATGCCGTACAGTTCTGTAATATGGAAAAGGGGATGCTTTGTAGTCATCTCAGCACAGACCTGCCCAGGAGAGGCAGAAAGGCTCTGAAAAATGCTCAATTCTGTGACACTGATTCCGGCCTGTCTCACTGAGCAGAACTTCCATGCAGCCTTGCTCAACTGTGTCAGCGGGAGTCTCATAAAGCTGCTTGGAAGTCAGGTTTTTTCCTGGGGCTGTTGTCACTGCTATTGCTGAGGGAAAGGGAGCCATAGTGCTGTCCTTCAGATCCTTTTCAGAAACCCAAAAGACTGCAGGTTTTTTTGGTTTTGTTTTGGGTTTTTTTATGTTTTACAGTCTTGAAAAGAAAAACTACAAAACTAAGGGAGAAACTGACATTTTAGTTAAAAATCTTTTTTTAAAAATCCCATAAAAGCTCTAATACAAAGGGAATCCTTCAGTCTGCTATGTGCCTCTGGCAGGCAGAGTATTCTGGAGTTCTTCCTGAGGTCTGGTCTTAAGCCTCTGCTGATAGAAAAGTTCTGTTTTGACCTCAGCTGACATGGAGAGAGGGAGCCCCACAAGTGTGAAGACTATGACATGGGGGGGGAGGGCAAGGAGGGGGAATGGAGAAGAAACTACAAGAGAAACATCATGTAGAGGCTTTACAGGATAACTATTTCAATAAAAACATAATACACCTGACCAAAATAGTTTTAAAGTGTTGATTTCAATTGGACTTACGTATGTGTAGAAGTGCTTTGATGAATCAAAGCCCTCCTGTTTCTCTATGTCTCCTGGCATTTGGTCTATATTTTTCACACTTTAGCACAACATTTCCCCCATCTTTCCTAACTTTGAGTATCAGATTTTATTCACTAACATTATACATCATTACTTGACATAGCTGAACCAAGTAAAAGTACATACTTATGAAAAGAAGTTAATCTCTTCAAAGTGGAAAGCACATTGTATATATCATCATCATCAGCTTCTTCTCCCTGGAAATGAAGAATATTCATAGAGGACTCAATGATTCAAATAAATGTAACTCTTTGCATCGTGAGGAAAACTAATAATCACACATAGTATCTTATGTTGACATTTAAACAGGATCATGATGTCATAATCACTATTTTATGCTTAGACTCTTGATT
The DNA here is from genome assembly GCA_007922175.1 of Pelusios castaneus. Taxonomy (NCBI): domain Eukaryota; kingdom Metazoa; phylum Chordata; order Testudines; family Pelomedusidae; genus Pelusios; species Pelusios castaneus. Next base: position 20,428,234 of record ML685789.1, on the reverse strand, counting down.
TCTAACTGCAAAATAATAACAATGGACACTTTGAGTAACCACTGGGTAGTACCAGGAAATCACAGTAGCAGTCATTCCCTGAGGGAAAAAACTAAGGCAGGGATTTCAAACTCATTCTGTACAGAGTACTTAATTGCATTTTAATTATAGCCTGAGAGCTAGGGCTATAAGAACTGAGTCAACATTATCCTCACTTCATAGCAGAGACTTCACTCCTGTAACAGGAGTTTACACAGACTTATGGCAGAATTTCTATTTTAGTTAAGGTCCTTAACCTGGCCTCATCACCATAGTAACAGAATGTCCTTATACTTCCTAGATACATTAAATCAGTCATTCTCAACCTTTTTTCATTTGTGGGTCCCTAAAAAATTTCTAATGGCGGTGTGGAACTCTTTGGAAATTTTGAATGGCAGTGTAGAACCATTTGGAAACCTACAGTTGGTATACGTAGCTGAACTCTGTTCAGTCAGTTCTGAGCCTGTCTTTTGTGGACCCTTTAGATCAGTAGTTTTCAAACTTTGGGTCGGGACCCAGTAACGGGTTGCAGAGCCTCAGGTACTGGCTTGCAGCACACCCTGCTGCCACCTCTGAAAGCCTGGAATGCATTGCTCAATGATAATTGTTGAGTGACAGGCATAAATGATTTTTTTCAGCTGGGTCCCAAGAGAAGAAGTTTGAAAACCACTGCTTTAGACTTTGTCTGCAGACCCACAGTTTGAGAAGCACTGCATTTAATGACTTCACTAGAGGTGAAAAAGATCATTTTCCTGTACAGTGAGAATTTTAGAGATTTTGAAAAATTCTGCATCCCAAATTGAGACAAAAAAGTTGAAATTTCAAAAATTTTCACAAACTGAAAACACAGTTTTGAGGGGAGCTCACATCAGTTAAAACCAATTAAATTAAAAATTAAAAATATTGTTTCAATAATTTTGAAATGTTTCATTTTGATTTCAACCCTTTTAATTTTCTGTACATTGAACAAAAAACACCTAAAATTTTGCAGAAAAAAAGTTATTTTAAATTGAAAAACAAAACTTTGTTCTGAAAATGTCAAAAGGGTGTATGCCAAATAATTTCAAAACTTTTCCAAAAATGTTCAAAATGGGAAATTTCTCAAAACCACCCCTTTCCCATGAAAAGTTTTTGTTTTCAACCAACTGGCTTTTTCCAACAACCCCTTCTCGCCACTTAATTTAAAAAATTCCAACCAGCTGCAGAGGTGACTATCTGTCATGTGTGGCTGGCTGTTTATCTCATGCTCTACTTAGGATCGTGAGTTTAAATTTCAGTGGCTCCATGGACTGGTGTCAATATTCCTGGGTGCTTCACAGCCCTTCTTGTTGAGTAAGGGCCAAGGAAAAAGGCGTGTATGTTACTTCTGAAAATGGAACTTATGTTCATAAGTCTATTAGGTGCTTTTTGACAATTTCACCATGCTTATGGCACAGCTAGAACTAGAATCCATGTCTCTCTCAAGGTAGGGTTAAGTGATGAGTACATAAGTTCTTTTCTCTTTAGTATACAATTATAAAACGTGTTTTTTGGAGAAGTCCAAGGAGTGACCAAACGAGTTCTTCAGAGACAATGGGCAAGCTGATGCCTCAGCCAGACGTAAAGACTGATGGACTATTACCTGCTAACTGGACATTCTTTGACAAGAAAGGGGGAGAGGCAAAAAATCTGTATATTAGTAAAGAAACAGCATGGGTTCCCTGCCACACAGACTGCTTGTTGCCTTGCTGTCAGCTGGAAATGCATCTCAAAGGGGGATTAGGACTCTAAAAAGAAGGGCAAATGCCCCAAAGCATACCTCCTCTTTCCCTCTCTGTCCATCCATCCATTGGAGCAGAAGGGACAAAGAAAGCAGCCACTGAACTGGAGAAGGGGTCCTGATCGAAAGTCCGGCCAATAAGACCATTCACAGTATGCAGTGTGAAAACCTGACTTTAAATTTACCATAGGTTGTTAAATTATCACCAGTGGTGTTTTATCTTTATTTTCTTTATAACTATTTCTTGTGTTTTGCCTCATTACTTGTACTAACTTAAAATCTCTCTCTCTCTGTAGTTAATAAACTTGTTTTATCTAATCCAGTGCACTGAAGTGTTTAGGAAACTTCATTTGGAGTGGCAAGTTATGTGCACATGACATTTATTAAAGCAATAATGGAATTTATACAATGTATATTTTCCAGGACAGGTAGTACAGAACATACATTTCTTGGGGAAAATCTAGGACTGGGGATGTTTTAATAAGCAAGGTTCATTAAGAGCCAAGATGTGGCTTGCTGGTTGCAGCATACACACAGACATAGCTCTGAGTAACTTACATGTGGAGGTTGTGATCAGTCCAGACTAGAGGCTACAACTGCAAGAGGTGTAAAGGGTACACCAGCGTTAGAGGATGGGGTAACATAACTACTTATTAGTTTGGATTGTACACAGATTATTGTCCCTTCTCTCCCTCATCTCCAAACTCTTAGAACATGCTGTTTACACCAATTTTGTAAAGTTTTCTCCTCTATTCTACATGCAAAAGTTTTTGCTCCCTACATGACCAACTGTGACTGCTGGAATCACTATGAACACTAACGCAGATGCGCTCTTCTCTACAGTTACCTTTTCCATCCCATCCTTTATCTGTTTAGTTACCAGTTTTATATTAGCTAAATACTAGCTGGTAACATCTCTGGGGGACCGATTTTCATTGAGTTAATTACTGCATCTAGCTCAATGCTTCACCTATTCTGCATTTGCTGTCCTTGGACGCTACTGCTATTGAAAAACAGCAATGGTTAGAGTTCAGATTGGGGGTTCAGGATTAAGGTTGTCAGAGTTGGCACTTAATTAGGAAAAAAAATTAACTGAAATGCAATTATACCACTTTGAAGTTTTTCATTTACTCAGCTATGGAGATCATCTCTTCTGCACTATAGGTCATGATTTACAACTAAGCAATGTGTTGTTGTGAATGAAAGGAACTCACGATGACCCACAAGACAGTTGAAAATGATGCAGAAAATTGACAATGGATAGTGGAAAATGGACAGAGAATAAAAGATGTAAATATAGATGATAAACCTAGGTTAATTTTAAAAGAACAAACCTCCTGCAACAGATCCTCGACAGAATGATTGAATCGGTCCACAAATTCATCAATCAGCTGGCTGTGGGCTATGTCGACTCTATTCTGGATGGTATATTCTTCACTGCACAGGATGCTATAGGTTTTGCTGCAGGCTTCTAGAACATCTGATTCTACATGCTTTTCCACAACAAACTTAATCTGTTTCAACAAGGCATCCAGATGCTGTAGACCAGACACAAAAGTCAATTTTCATATTACACAGAATATTAAACAATCAAATTTAAAGAGCTTTTTAAGCAATAGATCAAAGCAGGAAAAGATTACTACATACTATTCCAAATGTAACCATTTAATATGAACACAACTAATCTGTCAGTTGAAAGCCACTGGAGCACCTGCATAGTGTTCCATACCTTTTCCATTCTGCCTGTACTGTAGATTTCCAGGTCAAAATACTGGGGGATTTGCAGAAGGTTTGCTACTTTCTCTGCATCAGCAGAATACTAAAGATTATTGAAACAGAAAGTGAAGACCAATTAATGTCTACATTACAAAACTGTATACCATTAACATCAGAAAAAATATATTTTGTGGGAAACTGTACCTTTGAAAGCAACATGGGAAGTGCAATAATGAAATGTTCAGTCAATTTGTTTCTATCGTCTATCTGAGTTTTCCTTTCTTTTGCAGTTAACACCTATAAAAATAAGAAAAAATGTGCTATAAAAATAATTAAAGCTCTTAATGTCATTAATAAATCAAAGGGTCAAAATCCCCAAAGTGGAAGCTAATTGGATGGCCAGTTGGGGGGGCAGTCCCGCCCTCAACTTTGAGCCCCAACCCAGGGACCCTAACAAGCCACAGCCTCACTCTGCTGCTTCAGGAAACTGGTTAGATTACCTGAGTTACTTCTCCAGTCTGCCTCGTCACAATGTCAGGACTCTGCTCAAACAAGGGCCCTTCCTAGCCTTCTTAGCAGGGAGCTCGGAGCTCCACTATGAAAGTGGAAACGAGCCAGTTGAAAGTCTGTGGCTTAAGTTTAGAGGAGAATGCAACAAGGGGGATGTCGTGGTGGGTGTCTGCTACACACTACCAGACCAGAAGGTGGATGAGGTGTTCTGTGAACAACTAACAGAAGTTTCCAGACCACAGCCCATGGTTCTTATGGGGGACTTCAATTATCCTGATGTCTGCTGGGAAGGTAATGCAGCAGTGCACAGGCAATCCAGGAAGTTTTTGGAGAATATTGAGGACAACTTCCTAGTACAAATGCTGGAGGAACCAACTAGGGGCCTTGCACCTCTAGACCTATTGCTCACAAACAGAGAAGAATTGATCGGGGAAGTAGAAGTAAATGGCAACCTGGGCAGCAGCGACCATGAGATGGTAGAGTTCAGGATCCTGATCAATGGAAGGAAGGAAAGAAGCAGAACACACACCCTGGACTTCAGAAAAGCAGATTTTGGCTCCCTTAGGGAGCTGATGGGCAGGATCCCTTGGGAGGCTGATCTGAAGGGGAAAGGCATCCAAGACAGCTGGAGGGAAGACTTTATAACAAGTCCTAGGTGGGATCCTCATTAGCACCAGGTGTGCCAATTAACCTGGAGTAACCCCTGCTCAACTACATGGGGAAAAGGGACTTGCTGAGCCTGGGGCTGATGTATTGCCCTTCTAGAACTCTTTGGAAACCCTTCAGTCTGACCCGCTCACAATACTTATACCTATAAGCATTTCATAGTGGCTCAAAAGACTGAAGTGAAGGTTACTCACCCTTGTGCAGTAGCCAAGGTTCTTCGAGATGTGTGTCCCTGTGCTGCTCCACTCAAGATGTGGCTGGTGCACCCCACGTCCTTGATCAGAGACTTTTCAGCAGAGCCCTTGAGGCTGCGCATGTGCCGCGGGCAGCTCGTGGTAGCTTTAGCACCTTTTAGGCACGCACGCAGCCCCAACCCCAAAGTTCCTTCTCTACCACGGAGCAACAAAGTACTCGTGTACTCTGAAGTAGAGGGGAGAAGGGTGGGTAGTGGAGCAGCATGGGGACAAACATCTTAAAGAACCTTGGCTACTGCACAAGGGTGAGTAACCTTCACTTCAGACTTTTGACCTTCAGGTCTTTCTTCAAGTAGTGTCCCTATGGTGCTCCCCTCAAGGTGATTACAAAGCAGTTCCCCTAATTGGTGGGGGGAGCTTTGGAGTTGTTCTGATGATCGATCTTAATACAGATAGACTGACAGCTGTGTCGCATTTTGCCGTCTGTTCAACAGAATAACATTTTATGAACGTGTCTGTGGAGGCCCATGTTGCAGCCTTACATATGTCTATGATTGGGACATTACCTAAAAATACTACAGATGTAGCAATTGACCTGGTAGAATGTGCTCTTATGTTCTTAACTGGGTCTATCCCTGACTGTGTGTAGGAAATGTGAATGAATGTGAAGATTCATTTGGACAACCGTTGCTTAGAGACTGCATTTCCCTTTGAGCATTTGGCAATTGAAACAAGGAGTTTAGAGGACTTTTTGAATGATTTAGTCCTGTTGAGAGAGAAGACAATCTCTCGCTTTACATCCAAGGTGTGTAGGGTGGCGTGGTGAGCATCGGTATGTGGTTTTGGATAGAAGGTGGACAGATGTATTGCCTGGTTTATGTAAAAAACCGAGGTGATCTTAGGGAGGAACTTTGGGTGCAGTCTGAGAGAGACTTTGTCCTTATGAAATTGTCCTGGGGAGGAGTCAATGCTGAATAGAGGAGAAACTGGGAAGGAGGTATGGGGTTGCTCCTCTTCATCATGGTGCCATGCTTTTTCTTTGCTTTTTTTGGAGGTGATGAGGATGGTGCCGAAACCTGAAGTGGTGCCGCTGAATTGGAATGCGGTACTGTTGATGCCAGCTGGTGTTGGTACCTACGGTTGTGGCCATGCTGGTATTGTGTCAGTGCCATGGTCCTCAATGGTTGAAGCGATGCCAAACACACTGGTGCCGGGCTCGGTGCCGACAGTGTATTTATTATACAACATGGCGCAGCGGACGCAATCAGTGCCGACACAGGATATGGCACTGGTGTCATAGGCATTATGACAGTTGACTGTGCCATGGCCATATCTGTCACCGAGATTGCTGGGAGCTATTTATCCTTATTCCTCTGCCCACTGTCTGAGCTCTGAAGGAATTTCCCAGACTTATGGGATTTTGTACCAGAGGATCCTTCAGCCTCTTTGGTACTAGCTCCTTTTTCTGAGTATTTCATCCTTTTCATAGCGCTGGACAAAGAAGAGGATGAATGCCTCTTTACAGTTTCCTCCAAGGCACCAGATGGCTATCCAGGGTCTGAGGCGAGTCTCAATGACCCCTTCATAAGGATCAATTTTAGTCTCAGGTCTCTATCGTGGCTGGTGTGCGATTTTAAGTTCTTACAGTGTAGGCATTTCTGGGGAAGATGTCCCTCGCCCAGACACTGACTACATTCTGTGTGGCCATCCTAGGCAGGCATAGCCTAGTCCCTGCAAGTGGCATACCGCTTAAAGCCTGGCGATGCAGGCATAACAGCTGGGGCAGCAGTCTGAGGCACAGGAGAAGAAAAAAAAATTTTTTTTTTTTTTTTAAAGAAAGACAGGAAAGGAAGAACTATCTCTAAAGCTGACTAACTATGAGAAAAAGAAATATAACTATTAAAAACTAAGGCTAAATTCAAGTGGGCTCCTACAGCTGCTGAGGGCTCCATCTCGAAACAGAGACGGTTGAGAAGGAACTGGGGGGTTGGAGCCACGCAGGGGCCTAAAAGACACTAAAGCCACCTCGAGCTGCCTGCGGCGTTCACACAGCCCCAAGGACTCTGCTGAAAAGTCTCTGATCAAGGATGCGGGGTGTGCCAGCACACCTTGAGTAGAGCATCATGGGGACACTACTCGAAGAAAGAATTGTCTATTTCAATTAAACTCACTCTCTTGCCAGTCCCTCTGCCCACTGGAGGATGTGCCTCAGCAGCTTGTCGAATTGTACACACCATCAGCTCAATCAGAGCACTCTCTTGTCGGTCAGACATTGCTGTGAAGAAGAAAAGAAAATTAGATTTGATTAATTGCATTAAGGCAATCATATACACGGTGATTTCATGGAATGCACCCATTAAATGCAGGAAGCTAATGAACAGTAAAACTTCCAAGAGTATGTAAGTGATTTAAAAGCACGAGTCCCATTTTTAAAAGTGGTTTAGGGTCTGATTTTCCAAGGCATTTAGGCATTCCAAACCTAAAGAGGCAGATAGGTGCCTAATGAGATTTTTAAAAAGCATCTAGGTGACACAATCAATACAGTACCATTATATAAGCCTTTCAAGATCATCTATTTTACCATTATCAGAAATTCCTGGATTAAAAGATTTTAAGTCTGAAGGGACAATTATGATTATCTTTGACTTCCTACATAACATAAGCCATAGAGTTCTACCCAGTGGTTCCTGCATCATGCCTGTAAGTATTGGCTGAGCTAGAAATCTTTTAGAGAGGCATCAAGCTGTGATTAAAGTACTTTAAGTGATGAACAATCCACCACCCTCCATTGGTGGAGTGTTCACGTAGTTAGCTAAACTCACTGTAAAACGCATACCTTATTTCCAGATAGAATTTATCTAGTTTCACCATCTGTACCCAGTTACGCGTTTGTCTACTAGATTAGAACACCCTAGACAGGCCGCTTTGCCCCTGACCCCCCCC